>JBAMBJ010000686.1:0-202739 GCA_037043495.1 Drosophila recens
GAAGCATTGCTATGAAACTGCTATCGATATCGAAAATCTCTGGCACTTCATCGTAAGCCGTCAGTTAGTGCACAAATATTTCAATATACGGTTTTAAAATTGTTATATAAAAAATTCGGAGCCAAATTATTAGTGGTCTTAATAATCGATGACTATCATTTGTTATGTTGCGTTGCTGTTGTTAGCAGTCTCGTTTTTGCGTTAACATTGGTTATCGATAATATTTTAGTGGACCAATTTTGTCGCCGATGATATTTGGAGAACTAATCATTTGTTGTTGTTTCGCCGCAAGGTTCGGACGTGTACTTCATCGGCGTGCACATTGGAAATCGTTCGTCTCTTTGCGTTCATTTCTTTTTTTTTTCTGTGTAATTTTGTTTTGCATACAAAACGCAAACGGATACACGACCACGACGGAGTCGTTTTGACTAACCGATACCGATATCCAATACCCGTGCCCAGGCATCAGCAGATGTGAAATGTGACGGCACGAAGAAAAGTGTCCGCAATCGCGCAGCCGAGGCGACAAAAAACCATTTTGCAAAAAAGAAAAAAAGTGAGAGGAATCGGCAGCGACGCTCACGCGTTGCGCCCCCATTCAAAATAAAAGTGAAAACGTGCAAAATAAATATACAAATCGAGAAAGAACAGCAGTAGTTGAGTCAAACTTTTGATCCAGAAAAAAGAAAAAAGAAAAAAAATGTGCGACGCTGCCGCAACGACAATAGCAGCAGCAGGAGAAGCTGGAACTGGTGCTAGTGCTGGAACTGGAACTGGAGCGGGTGACACAGCGACAGCAATGGATGAACAAGCCCAACGTACGCGACAAAATTGTTGTCGCCTGTGCATCGCGCCCGCCAGCGAATGCATTTCGATCATTAACAGTTATGCGGCCGATAAGGAGCCGCTGGCCACAAAAATACATAACTGCGTAAATATCAAGGTGAGTTGCTTGCCAAAGGGAGTAGGTGATGACAGTTGCCAAAACACATACATATGTACGTAATACTCATCCACACTGGTATCGACATCGATTCGATTCGAATTCTACCTGCTGCCACTGTTCCTCATTCTCATGCCGAAACCGTTATACACACTGCTTGCTCCCATTCCCATTCCCATTACGCTCGGAAGCCGGAGCAGCGGCCGGCGTTGCCACACCCGAGGATGGTGAAGATGATAATGATGATAGGTCATCCATTTAACTCTTGCTAAGAAGCAGCAGCAGCAAAAACAGTAGCCATTGTGATTCCTTGCTTTGCTAGTGTGCGTGTGTAATCGATAACACCATTTCCACCAAACTCAACAACAACAACAACAACTCTGTCCATATTAAACAAAAAAAAGAGAAGAAAAGTGAGGTTAAATACGAAACCAAAAGTAAAATATGCCTCATCAGACGCGAGCTGCTGCTGCTGCTGCTGGCCCCATTCGATTGTGCAAGCACTGACGACGACGACGACGTCGACGGCGACGAGACCGAGACAAACGTTGTTTCGTTTCGTTGCCAGCTGCAGCATTCTCTTTTCCCACCCGGTTCCTATCAGTAGTGGGATTTGCCCGTGAGCAACATCATCATCATCATCATCATTGGAAACGGAATTCAAATCGAGCATTCATTCGTTTGTCCATGCCTGTGTGTGGTGTGGTGTGCTCCGCTCCGCTCCGGGTCTATGCCTCTGGTGGCTTTGCTTGAAGTGCCAAGTCACGATGGCGATGGCGGCGACAACGACGACGACGACAACGACGACGCGACGGCCATCGCTGTTTATCGGTATTGGTGCAACTTTGTCGTTGTCGTTGTGGCTGTCGCTGTCGCTGGCGTTGCCTGTGGCTCGCTAGCTACTTAGCTGCTTGCTTGGCTGGTTTGCTGGTTTGTCGCTTGCTCTGTTGTTGCTCAGTTCTCG
Organism: Drosophila recens; assembly: GCA_037043495.1. Classification (NCBI taxonomy): domain Eukaryota; kingdom Metazoa; phylum Arthropoda; class Insecta; order Diptera; family Drosophilidae; genus Drosophila; species Drosophila recens. The sequence goes on from JBAMBJ010000686.1 coordinate 1,908, forward strand.
CTGCCCGATTGCCGACGTCGTCGCCGTTGACGTCGTCGTCGTTGTTGTCTTCATCGGCATTTCGTGTGCTACGTTGGCATGAGCTTTGAGCAGCAGTAGAAACCACTGGCAGCTGCCTATTGCTGGGATTCGTTTGGTTAGTTGCCCATTCCTATTCCCCATTCCCATTTCAAATGAAGGGCAGCAAATTTTGAGGCTAGCATTGACCGGCAACCCACAAGAGTATAAGTATGTATGTACATATAATAAATAATAACAACAAACTATTTAGTATGCTCATTGTTTATTATTTACAAATTTCGTTGCCGCTGCTGCTTCTTCTTCCTCCTGCTGCTGCTACTGCTTCTTCTTCGTATTTTCATATTCCACTTAAACTCTGCCGCTCGTCACGAGAATTAGCGATGGGTGTGCAAATTCGTGATTGAAGAATAAAATGAAGAAAAACCCACAAGTATATTTATCGAATGTTAACAAGCTGTTTAATAATAACAGCATTCAATTGCAAATGTAGTTTCCAAATAATCTGCAATAATTGCGTTAATTAATTGTTGTAGACAAGTTAATTGTTTTTTATTGCAACAAATACAATTTTGCTCGTGTTTACAAATGTTCGGCTTGTGTGTCCATCGCTAAGCAAAATACACGACACGAATAAGCAGCACAAAACGCAGAGAGCAATGAGCGGCACCCGAACGCCGATGAACAAAAATTTTCGAGGCCGTCGCCGTCGCTGTCAATGTATGTATGTATGTATGTGATTAAGAGAGATAGGAAGCGAGCGAGCGAGCAAGGGAAGGAAGAGACGTGCGTGTGCATGTGTGTGTGTGTGTGTGGAGCTTGGGTCGCGCTTGGTTCGTTTCATATCGACTGCCGCTGTGCCTGCCCAGCACCAGAGCAATTACGTATAATTTTTGTGCTCGCCTCGCTTCCATGGAATTGTGTGTAAGCATTGCTCCGCATGTTATTATTGCTGGTTGCCCAGTTCCAGTTCGGCTTGGTTCAAGTCCAATTCCAAGACCAAGTCCACGTCTCGATTTATATCATCATCATCAGAGCCAGAACCAGAGTCCAGTCTATTTCCGTTCGCTCTCATGTGGCCCGACTCAGCCCAGACTCCTTCCCCGTCCCCTTCCGCTCCCGCTCCTCCTATCACTTCATGGCTCTCTTTTCGAGTGCTCTCATGCTTGCGCGCGCGCTCTTGCCGTGTCCTTCACTGGCTTCCATTTGTGACTCCTCGCTGGGCCCATGGTATCCGGTGCAGGCACCTCTGGGGCACAACAGAACACAACAGCAGCAGCAGCAGCAGCCGCACAAAAGGGAATACGCAAAGCGAATAGCAAGAGCAAGAGCCAAAAAAAAATATATACTATATACACATATATAAAGAATGAAAGACTGAAAAATGAAACTGCCTTTTGGATTTGTGGGCTTCGCTAGCTTCGCTTTGTTGCTTGCCTGCTGCCTCATATGTAGCTCTCGGTTATTGATTCTTTCAGTTGGCAGCAGGGCACACCTGAGCCATGCTGAGCAGGCAACCAACCAACCAACCAACCAACCAACCAACCAGACTGGCAGGCAGGCAGGCAAACCGAGAGCAGAGTCGCCCTCGTCATCCACTTTTCGTTCGGCATTGGCAGGCACAAAATGGTTGCCTGCTTGCTTGCTTGGCTCTTTGGCCTGCGCCCCCGGCAACGACATCATCATCATCATCATCGTCTACGTCGTCGTCGGCACGTTGCTGCTGCGTGTACTTGGTGCTGGCACTGGCACTGGCACTGGGTTGCTCTTTGGTTTCGCTTTGGCTCGATTTCATGGTGAATTCACCAGCAAGCAGCACCAGCAGCTCAACCGATACACACACACACACACTGACACACACACTGACACACACACACACACACCCATACAGAGACGAACTACTTCCATCACAAGCGACCGGCCGTCCGACCATTTGGTTGGCGTCATCGCTGTGCTGTGCTGTGCGGTTCGCTTGTTATCTGGAGGCGGACCACATGGACACACACAAACACACACGTATAGTGAATATATGTATGTATACGCGGAGTGTAGAACAGCAGAGGGCAGGGCAGATACAATAAACGTACATGTGAGTGGTTTTCGGTTTTCGGTCTCTCTCTTGAAGCAGATTAACCTGGTGCTCATGAAATGGGCATGGAAGTTGCAGTTGTTGCCAGTTGCCAAGTTGCCTGCATCATCATTGTCCCCGCATCGAATTTCGGATACACATCATCATCATCAACAACAACAACGAACACCATCCAAGCCCAACTCAAGTTCAGTTGAAATAAAAATATATATATATAAAATAAAATAAACTTTCTCTGATCAGAAGAGCTGGGCTGATGGCAAGGGAGAAAGATGACACTGATAAAAAGCCTTGTTGAATGAGTTGAGTAAGACAGCCGATAGCTCACCGTCCACCTACAGACTATTGTCTGTTTTTATCACAGAAACGATAACTTATTATTTCTCAAATTATCGATTGCTCTGTAAGTGTGAAATGCACTTGACTGGCGTTTTCAACAGTTGTTATTGTTGTTGTTGTTGTTGATGTTGTTCTCCTTCTTTGTAATTTAATACGACAAACGGTAAAGATCTGCACTGCTTGCTAATGCTGAGGGGTAATTTTGGCGTTGAACACAGGACACACACACACACACACACGTATATGTATGTGCATACTAACATATAAACAGAGAACGACGAATAAGGACACAAAGCAAATACGGCAATGAAGCAGAAGCAAAACAACAACAATATTATTGAGAAGAAGCCGAAACTCGTTCAGGTCCCCGAGACTGGGACTGAGACTGAGACCGAGACCGAGATCATGCGGCGTTGCTGGACAGGCTTTGCCTGAGAGGCTCTTTAATTCTGGCCAGCATCTCAGTTTTGTGGCATCATGGCGGCGCTGATGATGATTGTTGCACCTGGTGGCCAGCAATAGCAGCTGGCAACTGCCGGCAGCTGCTTCTGCATGTTGTTGTTGTTGTTGTTGTTGTTGCTATTGATGGATGAAAGATTTCCTTTTCAACTTTCTAAAAAGGCCTGCCAGACTGCCCAAGCGATTTGTGCCTTATGTCTGGTACTCTGGTCATGCGAAAATGTTTACAAAACTAAATGATCCAAACAAAAAGTAAACTGATACAAAAAAAATTATACAGAAATATAAGTGTTTTGCCATTGGAAAGCTCCGTATCTTTCAACTGCAAGCAGTGGTCATTTCTTTCTTGCAGTAAGCAGTGGCTAAAAGTAACCAAGCAGTGGAATTTTCGACTTGACTTTTAATGTACATTCAACATTCATATTAAAGTCAAATGAATCCCATTTTCGTAAATCCCCATATGCCAGAGGCTTCTGCTGTATGTTGCCACTGTATCCAATTGCGATTTTGCCGCCATCATGGTCGCCACTTGAGAAAGAGATGTGCCCAACAGGATGTCGCTGTGCAGATGTGTGTGTGTTTGTCTGTTTGTGTGTGTGTTTGTAAAGTAGGGGGCAAGGTGAATGAACAACATATTATCGAAACCCTTCAAAGCCAAAGTGAGGTGGGGAGATATGTATGTACATCCATATATAGGATGAGAATTTCAGGACTCAAGTGCGTGTACATAAGATATTTGTACATAAGCAAATGTGCATGAGTGTACACATACACATACGGCATATGCACAGGACACACACACACACACACACACACACACATTAGTTCAAATGGGGCTGGGGAGCCAAGTCATGGGAGCGGGCGCTGCTGTTCTACGAATTACAAAATCATAAAAGCTCACACACGCATAAAGATGCAAAAATAAGCATAACCACAAGCAGTTACAACACAAACATAAATACATGCGTTATTTGCATATGTATGTATTGCATTTACATACATATACACATACTCGCACACACACACACATCCATATATCTTTGATTATTGCAAGCTGTCAAATGCATTTGCCGGCCCAACAAACTATTATTATTTGCGCTTCTGTTTTGATTTCAGCATTCGTGCTTAAAGATTTCGCAGTTTTGTTATATGTTTATTGTAATGCGTCAACGGCACTAACCACCATTTGCTGTCACATGTTATCCACATTTCACAATCGTTGTGTTTATATATGTAAATGCGACTCTATTTGATCCAAATCGTTTTAACCTGTCGTATGAACTTGATATGTACAGGGTTGCCCATATTCGACGGACCCATCTGACAACTCCATAACTTTTGACAGAGATGTCAGATCGCTTAATGACATACCGCGTTTGAAGCGTCAGTCCAAGCAGATTTTTACCATGGAACAATACACGCCACGCGAGCGCTCTGAAATAGTTGAAATTTACATTCAACAGATGACGAGCAATTTTGGAACAAAATGATCATGTCCGATGAAGCCCATTTCACATTGAATGGGACCGTAAATAAGCAAAATTGCCGTATTAACGCCACTGAAAATTCTCAGGAGATTGAAGAAGTGCCTCTTCATGACGAAAAAGTCACAGTTTGGTGCGGCGTTAGTGCGAAAACGGTCATTGGGCCGTTTTTCTTCCAAAATGAAAATGGCCATGCCTGGCCACCGCGTTCGCCCGATTTGACGCCGCCTGACTTCTTCTTGTGGGGATATTTGAAGTCAAAGGTTTACGTTAACAAGCCAAGGACCGTAGAAGAACTCAAGGACAACATTCGTGAAGAAATAACCGCTATTCCGGCCGAAATGTTGGCGAAAGCGATGGAAAATGCTGCAAAAAGGGCACAATACGCCATCAACGCCAGAGGCGGCCATTTGAGAGATATCATATTCAAAAATTGATGTAAACAAATCTACTTGGAACAAATTAAATGATTAAGATTGCCAACCGCCAAATTTTTATTTTTTTCTTTGATTTTATTAAAAAAACATGGGTCCGTCGAATATGGGCAACCCTGTATATGAATTTGAGGTTATTTCATGAAATCAACTCATCTTGTTATTGTCATTGTGTGCAGCCCTGAACTTACAAATCTGCTGCAAATTTTAAATACTTAATCAAAAAGACAAAGCAGGTTTCCAGCTTCTCAAGAGTTATCCAGATCTGACAACGCTGCTTTTTTCGTGATCAAACAGATTTCGCTAATTGAATTGCATAATATGATCAGCTGACAATTGTTGTTATCATAAATAAGGGCTGAGGCCAAAAAAACATAACTAATATGTGGGAAATACTTGAATGCCAATTCGAATGGGAAAAACTAAAAGCAAACTTGGGCAATTCATTGATTTGAAAGTTAAATGGTTATATTCTTATTGCATTCTTGTGCATATTAATTACATTATCTGTATCTTGAATCAGATATCAAATGTTGTGTTTGCTTAAAGTGTTAAATACATATAAGGAATCATATTTATGTATGTAGATGTGACAAAGAATTAATAGACATGCAAATGTACTTCTTTCCAATGCTTTCAGCATACACGTATTAGTATATATGTACGTCTGTATGTATGTGTGTAGATACTCGTATTATGTTTAGTAGTATATACATATGTACTTAATTGAAAAGTCAAAATGGTCCCATGTCACACACAATTAAAACCAAATTATGCACAAACACAAAGGCTTCAGTTTCAAAGCAGCAGCAGCAGCAACAACAACAATTAGATGTTTATATACCTAATATGCGTTAGTTAGCAACACATAGGGAAATACGTACATAACTACATACGTATTTACATGGATGGATTGTATATAGAAGGACGCATACATACATACATGCGCACATAAAGTGCTATCAGGCAAAAGGACATGGGACATTGGATATGCTTCTGAATTGCACTGTTAACTATATGTGGGTGTGTGTGTGTATGTGTATGTGTGTGGGTATGTGTGTGGGTATGTGTATTGGTGCAACACAGAGAGTATTGCATATAATTATAAGCAGGTCATTGACATTAACAGACTAGTGCAAGCCAAAGCTTTGAATACTTGGCAATCGACGAAGAAAACCTCAAACCGCCGTTGTTGACTGGACACAACAAGGTGAGAGGATTTCAGATACGAATTGGGGATACAACTTGTGGGCTGGCTATAGGCCGATTACATCTGCTTGCATTTTAAATCCAGTTAAATGTCAAAGAAAAACAAAGTCAACTCGCTTTGTACATATAATACATATATACACAAGTATATGTATACTGTTTGATCCTGAGATGCCTTATTTTCAGCAGCCAGTATCTTTTTGTTTTCCACCCTCCATTCCTCGATATCTTAACACGTTGAGTCGAGCCGGCGAAAACAATTATATTTTGTATTGGGCTTTGCGCTTGAAAAATAGGGCAATATTAATGATGTTAATAAAACCTTGTACTCGTTTAATATTTTAAGCTTGCCGGCCCTTCATAGTTGATTTGTGATGTTTGAATTTACTTTATTTGCTCGATTCTTTTTGCTTGTTTGCATATATAATATGATTTATCGATTTGAAAATATGGTATATATGGTTGTATACTTAACCATATAAAATTCTTTGTGTACTTTTATTTAGTTATTTATTTACTGTAGGACTTGGCAATTTTATAGTTGAAAACCTAAAATTGAGCAATTTATGAAAACTATTTTTATTAATTTTGACTGTTGTATGAGAAATCCATTTAGTCAAATGGAAAAATAATTTAGCTGTAAGGTTAAATCTAAAGATAACACGAAATCTAAATTCGGGAGCACAATTGTTGTTATTTTGCTCGCGAGTCTTTTGTGCGACTTCACGGCGCCGAATAGGCAGAAATAAAATTGGGAGCAGCCGCTAGCTCCCGGAGCCCATGCATGCCCACCGCTGCTTTATACCATTCATTTGTAATAATAAATATGCAAATTTACAAACTTAAAAAGTGGAGTTTTTAAAAAAATGATCTAAAAATGATTTCCCATTCTAATAAATATATTATATTCCATATAATATATAATACATCATGACAAGGACGTCAACGAGACCGATAAAATATCATTGATACTACCGATTAAATTCGGTCCCGTAGCATTTCTTCTTTAACGTTTGAATATAGGATTTATGAATTCTGAAGCTATTCATTTAAGTTGCACACTTTCCCAAATATGTATAGATTAATGTTAATACTTTTTGACTTTCGTTAACCGCATTTTGTATTATCTATTTGCAGATCACGCCATTGGATCGCCTGTCGCTGCATATTTGTCATGCCTGCATCAGCTATTTGAACTCTTGGCAGAGCTTCAAGAATCGCTGCCTCAGCTCGCAGTCGAAGCAGCGCCAATGGGTGGACATGGATAGAACCAAACAGCAGACACTATTGGGCTATTTGGATTTGAATCGGGCCGAGAATGGCAGCATTGTTGACCAGCAGCAACAGCAATCTGAATTGAAAATCGATACGGCAACATCGGCAGCTGAGAAGGCATCCGCCAACATTTTGGATGGCATACCCTCGCTGAAGAAGCGCAAATCGTTAACAGTCTATGTGAGTCCAAAGCAACAGCTTCAACAGCAACAACAACAACAGCAGCAGCAGCAACAACAACAACTACTACTGCAAACGGCAAGAACGGTGGGCGGGGCAGCGGAGCCACAGCAAACATTGCAGAACCTTTTATTGCAGGTGCCCTTAACGGCGACAATGGCAACGATATCATCACAGCAGCAGCAGCAACATCAGCAGCAGCAACAGCAGCGCAAATATCAGCAGCAAACACAACGTGGCAAGCAAAAACATTACCATCATTATCAACAACAACAACATCATCATCACCACCATCATCATCAGCAGCAGCAGCAGCAACATCAACAACAACAACAGCAGAGACATAGACGCACTCGTCAGCCGCGACGACAGTCGCAACAGGGAGCAACTGTTGCTCAGCGTTTGACCAAATTTAAGCCAAAAGTTTATTTGCCACTTGACATTTCAGTGTCACCGCTGCCGCCACTGCCGCCGACGTCAACTGCGACTGCTGCTGCTGCAACTGCAACTACTGCAACTGTTGCTGGTGTTGGTGAGGCAGCTGCATCGTTATCGTTGCCATTGCCATTGCCGTTGTCGCAGCCAATTGATTTCAGCCAGTGTAAGAATTCGAGTCAGAGTCAAAGATATGGCAGCGTGTTGCCCCCGCCGCCACCAGTTGCAACAATGGGCAGCAACGTCGCTACAGCAACTGCAACTGCTGCTCCCGCTGCTACTGCCACTGCTGCTGCATCTGTATCTGCCACTGCTACTGCTACTGTCACTGCCTCAGGCTCGGGCACAGGCACAGGCTCAATCTCAGGCACAGGCTCTGCTGCAGTCACAACTCCGCTGCTCATGCCGGTAACGCTGCAGAGTGCCGCCCAGCAACTGCGCTTTTTCAGGCGCTATTCCTATAATGTAATTGTATCGTGCATTCGCAAGCGTCCACATGCCACATACACCACCTGCCACCTGTCTCCCCCCTTTACTAGGCATTTATATAAATATATCTATATTTTCTGTTGCTCAAATGCAATTTTAATAAAAAAATAAATAAGCATTGCATGTTAGACTTATCGATCGCCTCTCGTTTACAGCCGCTGCCTGCCATGCCCATCAAGGATGAGCCATTGGATGACACGGACGATGACTTTCAGATGAAGTGCATTGACGAGTCCGATGACATGATGGATCCCACAATGTTCCTAGAGCGCTCCGAGCACGAGGGCGATGTGCCACTAATGGTAAGAACACAAATACACCACACTTTTTTCAATCAATATCAGGGATCGTTACAAATGTGAGCTTTAATATACAGTCGAACTTCCCTAACTCGAATCACCAATATCCGAGAAAAAAGTTCGAGTTAGGGAGACTTCGAGTTAGGGAATTTTTTTTTTTAGTTTTTTAAATGAAACTACAGTTTTATTCATTCATAAATACATTTCAAATTTCAAACTTTTCTTGTTATTTTTAACAACAAAAAATTCCAGTTTATTCAACCCTGTCGATATTCTCAAAAATTGGTTCTTTCGATCTTTTGCTGTATTTAGAAGAAGTTCCCGATTCAAATGACATAATTAATTTTCCAATTTTTAATATAATGAAAACTGATTTCGATGAGATACCATATTTTTCATCCACTTAAATTTTTTTGGTCCACTTTTGAATTTCTTAACAAAAAGGCTTAAAGATTTCTTAAAGAGATAAAAATGCACGTGCTGGTGCCATGGTAAATAATCTTGAGCTGATGCGCGGACAAAGAAGTAAATTACGAACATCTTTCCTAAAGCAATTTCACAAGCTTAATTAATTTTTGGTGCAATAATCTATCATATTGTATCACCATATGTTTATGTACAGCAAAATTACATATCCAAACAAAAATAAACTCAAACTTTATTGGGGATTTTCCCGAAAAATTCGACTTAAAGAAGTACGGGCCAATATTTTTGTTCGAGTTAGGGAGAAATTCGAGTTAGGGAAGTTCGAGTTAGGGAAGGCGTTTTGTATGAAATTTGCTTAGTAAACGCTATTGCCACTCGATTTTGTTCGAGTTAGAGAAACTTCGAGTTAGGGAAGTTCGAGTTAGGGAAGTTCGACTGTAAATATTATGCCAGCATTTTTTTTCCCCAATTTTTATTTAAAAGTTACGAAATAAACACTTTCTTTTTTTAATCAACAAAAGTTAGAAAAATCTTGATTTAAAAAAAAGAATAGAACCCGAAAAATTTGTTTATTCAAATAAAATTTCCAAAATAGTAATTTTTTTAATATTAAAATAATATTTAAGCTCAAATATCAAATTGAACCCAGTCACGTATAATCAAAATTTCAACACCTTCATTATTTTTGGCTGAACACTTTTCTTATGATACATAACATGTCTTTAATACTATCGATCCTTCAAGGAAAACTCTTAACAAACATTATTTCACTACAATTGTACTTCTAGAACCAAACAAACAAAAGTAAAACCGATCAAAGTACATCCAAAAGCCCAAATTCTAAAACTTGCCATTTGAAATAACTTGCATTTTTGTATCAAAGCGGACGGCAGTCCGCGCTAGTGACGAAAGCAGCACGAAGTAGCATTTACTCTGTACTTCTTTAAATTAGAAATAAGTGTTATTTCATAATTAAAATAATAAAATTATTTTAATCATTATTTATCATGAATTAATCATGAATAAAACTTTTTCGCAGATTTCGATAGTAAATATAAAGAAAATTCTAAGCTTTAGTTTAATTATACAGTCAAACTTCCATAAACTCGAACTTCTAACTCAAATTTTCTCTAACTCGAACAAAATCGAGTGGCATTAGCGTTTACTGTGCAAATTTCATACAAGTCTGATTCCGTAACTCGAACTTCCATGAGTCGAATTTCTCCATAACTCGAACAAAAATATTGGCACGTGCTTCTGTAAGTTTAAGCCTTTATTAATGTTTTTTTTTTTACTGTTACTGTTTTCTGTTGCCGACTCGTTTGGGTATGTCAGCCCTCCATGAGCGATACAGAAAACGCCTTAAAAACGTTGACTGTTTATTTGCCAACCGGCAACTTAACAAGTGATGATCTTTATAGGGCCTTAAATAAACTAGAAGCCCTTGTTTTTAGAAAATAATATAAACAAATATAATTATTAGACCCTAATTTCAGATTTTTTAAGTTCTGTTTAGCTTGATAAATAAGAGAAAATTAAAAAGTTAAAGTAATAGTCAAAGTAAATAATTTTAAGTGTATGCATTTTTGTAACTAATTTCTGATTTTTTTTTAGTTTTGTTTAACTTTAACGATAAAAAAATTGAATAGCACGCAATTTTAATGTATGATTTTGTTGTCACTAGATTCTGATTTTTTATTTTTTAAGTAAGTTTGTAAACCCTACAAGATAAAAAAAATAACAAATTAAAAAGTTCACAATTTAACATGAATGAATTTGTAGTTTCCTTTAAAAAACTAAATAAAAAAGCCCTATTGGAAATTGGTGATTCGAGTTAGGGAGGTTCGAATGTATTTAAATGTTCAAGTAAAAGTAATACCACTTTATTACTATTATATAGAAATGAAAGTCGTCAAACTCGTACAGTTTGAGCTGTATTTTAATTGTCTTCAAAGAGTTTAAAATATGTACATACATAGATGTCTGATAACGTGGCTTGTTTTATAGGTCATCAATCAGTCATCATCGTCAATAATTTGAATCATTAGTATTTATTATGCATTTCATAGCTCTTTTTTTTTGTCGAGTTGAGTGAGTCACATGTATGTATATGTATATGTACTTGTATTTATAATAGACAGGTATATTTATTATTTATATCAGTTATATAATGCGACTTTTCCCCATCTGCTCTTCCTGACAGACCTCCGACTATGATTATACGGCGCAGCATGGCGTGACGGCGGCCGTGGCAGCAGCATCGCTGCCACCGAGCGCTGTGGCCAATGTGGCAGCCGCTGGGGACTCGAAGGTGGCCAGCTGTCGAGCCTGCAGTCTGCAGTTCTCGACCAGAGCGAATGCGCGCCGCCACGAACGGAACTTGCATCCGAATCTGTTCCAGCTGTCGACAGACTCGCCCAATAATACGCCAATCACAAAGCCGACTCCGGCACTGGCGGCCGCATTGGAAATTCAACGTGCGGCCGCCGCGGCAGCCGCAACAGCGGAGGCAACTAAAGCGGCGGCCGGCGGCAACATATCGACACAGAAGTACCGCCAGGTGGTCATGAACACGTTCATCAAGTGCGAGAACGGCGGCTATGACTACGACAATCCGGAGCAGTATCAACAGTTATTGAGCCGCAAGAAGGTCGAGTTCATCGAGGAGAATAACGAGTTTCTCGAGCAATATCAGACGATGACGTGTCGATGTTGCAACAAGTACTTTAGCACCTACAAGAACTTTATGGCGCACGTGCGCAAGAAGTATCCGTTGTTGCCGCGCAACCTGTGCTTCAATTGCCTCAAGATGAACGACTCCAAGGCGTTGTTCATATCGCATCTCAAGAAGCGCAACTGCATCAATTTGTATCGCGTGCTCAACGCCTTGCGACTTAAACAGCCAAATTTTGCCCATGCCACGTCATCCGGTGTGGTTGCAACCACTGAGCCGCCGCAGCAGATGCAGCAACAACAACAACAACAACAATTGGTGGTAACATCCCTTGAAACATCAACGTCGGAGCGACCGGAGAAGCTGCGCGCCAAGGAGCTGCTGGTGAACAAACTGTACGAGTGCAAGCTCTGTCCGAAGGGATTTCGCACGAAGCACGAGTTCCGCACCCACGTCTATGACAAGCATGCGGATGTGCAGCGCAAGGACAACAACTCGATACAGTGCAGCTTCTGTGGGCTGGACTTTGCCGATCCGGTGGATCGGCGACGTCATTACAACAACATGGACTGCATTGTCCGTCTGCGCTGCATGACCTGCGATGCCAAATTGGAGACGCATCAGCGTTTCCTCGACCACGTCTATCAGGATCATTTGGGCGGTGCCGTGAGCAGTGATAACGCCTCGACCGCCAACAGCGTCATCGACCATTCGCCGGGGAAGCGGAGTCTGCTCGGCGCCCTTGGCATTGGTGTGAGTCAGTCCTCCAATGATGAGTCCCGCAGCAGCAGCACCAACAACAATGCTGCCAATGCACCAATAACTTCCACACCGAAACTACCAACAACAACATCAGCGATGGGAGCTGCTGCTGCTGCTGCGGCGGCGGCGGCTGCAACCAGTGGTGGCTCCACATCTGGCAGTCGAGATGCACCCAAGTCCCAGTATTTCTCCCGCATGCCACAGGTCTGCCCCATTTGTGGGCAGCAGTACAACAACTACAACAACGTGCTGCGCCACATGGAATCGAAGCATCCAAACAAACTGCCCGAGACATACAAGTGCGTGCGATGCGGCCTGGGCTATCCAAGGATCTCATATCTGCGCGAGCACATGATCAATGTGCATGGCGTGGACAAGAATCGCCATTCCGGCGGCTTTGAGTACATTGTGAATGCGGATGCCGTTAAATTGGCCGATGGCAGCACGCCGAATGTCTACACGGGACGCTATGATTATGTGATGAAGGATTTGATGTCCATAACAAATGGTGGGACACTCGGTAATTTTTTTATTTTCGACCACCCCCGCCCCCCCTCGCACCGTCACGCATCGTCTATTGAATCATCCGTCGTCCTCTGTTTTGACCTGTTTGTCCTGTTGTGTCCATTTTGTCCAACATCAAGACATACATACTCTTTACATGCCTTCCATGCGACAGCCAATGATTGAATAAGATTATCGAAAATGTCGAGTTTCTGCTAGGATAACAGAAATTTACTATAAAGTCGCTAACAGAGATGCTATTGTTTTTCTTATCAATTACAGTAACATTGCACTATGGGCGAAAAGTCAGTTTTTTCGGCATTAATTACAATTTTAAATCTAGAGTTTTCAAATTTGGCATGAACCTTAGTTGAACTAAAATAGAATTTAAAATTTTTTTTTTTTATTTGGACCACGCCTTAATGTTCCCCTTCTCATCCGACTATGAGAAAAATGTGTGAAATATTTATGCAAAATCAAAATATAAAGCTAGAGACCTGAAATTTGGCATGAATCTTAGATAGGATAGAGTAGAGTTTATAAATTTTTTGTTTTTTAATTGGACCTTTTTCAACCCCCGTTTTTCTAACTGACTCGGTGAAAAAGTGAAATTTGCTTTTATTCACTGAAATATCAAGCGAGATATCTTAAACTTCACATGTTTGCTAATTAGACTAAAATAAAATTTAAAATTTTTTTGGAATCATAGTTTGACCCATTCCCATCTGACTCAGGGAAAAATCAGATTTTTCTACCATATTTTAGCATATATTTAACCGATATTTCGCAAGAATGCGCAAAGGAAATGAATAACACTTGATACTAGAGGCTTTAATTAATAACTTGCCATATTTAGTTGCTTGCTCTATCATGCATTTTTTAAGTATTTCTAAAAACACATTAAACAAACCAGTAGATAAAAACAACTACACACAAATTTTGTTACATATAACAACAACAAAATATTTTATATACCGTGAGCATCATTTTCTATATTTAACTTGATTTCTTTAATAAAGTTTTGCTTATTAGTTTACGCTTGAAACACAATGAACAAACGGGTAAATTTTCAAAAGCAGACCTTAGAGAGTTGTCACAAAAGAAGAGTTGCCGCCCAGCCCAAAAAAGAGAATATTTTATAATCTAACTGATGTGCTTACATGCAATTAATAAAGTCACATTTTGAAAACACTTTCATCAATTTTTTGACTTTATGCCAGAAAAATTGTCAAATCGCCCAATGTGCATTGGTGAAACTGTTAACATGAGTGTTATTCTTAAAATGCAAGATATGTTGTTTTGTTATTCAATCAATTGACTGTTTTTCTTGTATGTTGTTCTCCTTGAAATGATGAAAGCTAATTTCGTGCGGAATCTATTATTTGGTTTGCAGATGATGACGAGGACGAAGGCGGCAGCATTGCCAAAAAGATGCGACTCGACGACAGCAGCAACAACAGCAGCATTAACACAAGCATCGCCAATCAGCAGAAGGAGTGTCCCATTTGTAATGCCGTGTTCAGCAACAATATTGGATTGTCGAATCACATGCGTTCACATTACACGGCCTCGTCGACGGCAACAAATGCAGCGTTGGCGGCTGCCAATCGAATGACGCCCAAGTCGCTGACAATTACAGCAACGCCGCCACTTGAGGTGACAGCCACAGCAACCGCAACAGCAACGACGGCGACAGCAACAATATCTTCCTCCGCAAGCAACGCAGCAGCAGCAGCAGGAACAGCAACAACAGCGACGCCAGTTAGCACAACTGCAACAGCAACGGCAATATCTGCGATAACTGCGATAACGACGACAACTAAAGTGCCGCCGGCAATGGTAAATCAAACGCCACAGGAACAGGCCGTGTTCCGTCGCAGCTTGGATCAAGCGGCTGATCGACGCTTCCGTCGGATGCGCTGCCGCATCTGTCAGCGCAGATTCAGCTCGAAGAAGTCGTATCGCTATCACATGCTGACCGATCATCAGGTACAAAATGTGCAGTTCATCAAGTGCAAGTTGTGCAACGCCGAGTTCGCCTACGAGAAGGGACTGAAGGTGCATCTCTTCAAGGTGCACGGACGTGCCATCAAAGACGAGATGATTGTCAAGCAATTTGAATGTGATGTCTGCTCCATTGTCTACAGCTCCGAAATGGAGCTGCAGCAGCACAAACGCAGCGTTCACAAGTCACAATTGGGCTCGAAGTCATTAGCATTATTATCATCGTCATCGTCTACAGCTACTGCTACCTCTGCTGACCTGGCCGAGACATCCGCCAATGCGTTAGCTGCCCTGCCATTGTATTGGTATCAGTGCAAATACTGTCCATCCAACTTCAATACCAACAAGAAACTGGCCATTCACATCAATTCCCACGATGAGTTCGATTCCAATGATTATTCCTGCAAGGACTGTGGCAACGTCTACAGCGGACGCAAGAGCCTCTGGGTGAGCCACAACACAAGTTTAACACTATTAACAAACTCACTTTATATTGAATGGGAACTTTTCATTCGACCAATCATACCTCATACTAGAGGTGGAGAACTATCGATAGTCGGCGCCATCGTTAGCCGACGATAGTAATTTCGAAGCCATCGATAGTCGACGATAGTTTCGAACACAAAAAATACATATTTGCATTGTATTCCAAATTTTAAGTTTATTTAAGTTTTAAAGAAAAAATATTCATAAAATAATAACTCGTAGTATTTCAATAAGGATATTCACTTGTCCCTATTTAGCAGCGTTGCAGATTGAAAACGTTGCTACGAGAACAGCGCTTTATGTGCAACGCGTTGAACATATTCAACAAAATGTAAACAAACAACAGCGCACTGTGGTTATGTGCAACGCTTTCCACATAAAGCGCTGTTCTCGTAGCAAGCTTGCAACGAGGTCAAGTGAATACCCTAAATGATTTTTAATGCAAAAGTTTAGATTGGAAACAAAAGTACATTAACTTTTTCTTCCTTGAGTCTGTTTCCTCTCCGAAACATTTTAAATAACTACTTTGAAACTAAAATTAATTACTTTATAGAGAGCGATCCATTTTACTGCACTAGTTTAAATCTTGATTATCAACTTTTTCACGAATTTATTTCTTGTTTTAATATTTATTTGTGTGTGCCCGCCACTTCAGTCGAGTCCGAGCGCATACCTTTTACTTTTTAACGGGCTCTTCCTTTTTTTTTAAAATGGTTACAAAATCGAAACTTAAAGTAATTGAATGCAATTTCTTGTTTGTTTCCTTGTAGGTGCATCGCTATAAGAAGCATCCGCAGGTGCCGGACCCGGCGGAGTGCACGCTGTGCCGCAAGATGTTCTTCGATCGCCAGATGCTGGAGAATCACACGCCCACATGCAATCGCAAGCCCATCACGGCGACGGGAGCACATCAGCAGGATCAACAGCAGCAGCAGCAACAGTTGCAATTGCAACAGCAGCGTGGCATATTCAAGCACAAGACGGGCGACGATGACGAGGAGGACGAGGATGACGAGCATCTGCAGCATCAGCATCAGATGATGCTGGATGATGTTGCTGGTGCTGGTGCTGGCAATGTTGCAAGCGATGGCAGCAATGGTGGCAACACTGTGGCGGCTGTCGCCAGCAATACAAACACGATCAGTACAAGCAGCTTTAAGATACGCATACCAGAGGTAGCATGCACCATTTGTGGGGCACGCTTCACCGATCAGGAGATGTTCAGCAAGCACATCCAGAAGCACGAGCAAGAGCTATATGTGGACAACCCACTCGCAGCCATGTTCGATGATGGTCCGGCCGATGCGGGCCAGTTTCAGGTGGAGCGTCAGAATGAGAATGGGGAATATGCGTGCGATTTGTGCGCAAAGACTTTCCCCCAGGTGATTGCGCTCAAGGTGCATCGCAAGTGGCATTTCAGAGGTGATAGCAAGCAGGTGAGCTTTTTGGGCTTGTGCAGCGAGGTGAATTTGAATCTCAGTTCAAATCAAATCTGGATCCGAATCGATATCGATGAAATAGATCCATTTCCCCTAACGTTTGTTGTTTGTTGCCTCCGCACCAGTCGCAAAAAATAAACAAAAATCAAAACCAACAAAAGTAACCAACACAAAACAAATGAAAAATACCTGTCAACAAGGCTGCAAACCGGGGCTTAAACCGGTCCGAACCGGATCGAACTTAAAAACATTGCTACTTTTTTTTTTATCAATATTTTTATTTTCCTAAAACTGAAAATAATGAGGAAAATCGTATCAATTTCGTTGTGTTAAATTGAAATAAAATTCGAATTTTGTTAAAATTCAATCGATCTTTGTTAACATTAAATTTTAAGGTTTGCGGCCTTGCTTTTCACACAACAACAACAACAACAACAGCAACAACTACAACTACAACACTTTCAACAGCAACCATTGGTGGTGCTGCTGAATGAAAAGACATAGATTAACATAACCATAACTAATTCGAATTTGATATTCCAATTTAGAATCCCATCATCGACGGCGAAGCGACAATGCTGAACAACAACACCAACAACAACAACAACAGCACCACCAGCAGCAACAGCAATTCGATGTTGCATCTACGCGAGTTGCATGCGGTGGGTCTGATGCCCAATCAACAACAACACCAGAAGCAGCAGCAGCTGCAACAGCAACAACAACAGTCTCAGTCGAGCAACAACAACAACAACACCAGCAACAGCTCATCGACCAGCAAATCGATGAAACGGAAACGTGAACTGAAATGCGAATATTGTGCCTCAACATTCATTAGCAACAACAACCTGCGTCGCCACATGTACGAGCTGCACAAACATGAGGTCAGCAATCTTCCCGAGCCGCCAGTGATTGAAGTGGATGAGCCGCTGTGTTGTCGTCGCTGCGGCGATTTACAATTTGAGACCAAGGAATTGTGGATCGAGCACAAATTGGCGGATGCGAAGGTGGTGCGTCCATTTTGTCCATTCCAATGGGGCTGTGATCTTTGTGGCGAGTATTTGTCGCGCAAGGAGAAGCTCATCAATCACATTAACAATCATCTCAAGGAGGAGGTAATTGTAGTAAAGACAGAGGCAACAACAGCAACAGCTAAAAGCACAACAACAGCAAAGTCAACAACAACAACAACAACTGGTGGAGCAGCTGCAGCAACAACTGCAACTGCAACTGCAACTGAAACAACAACAGCAGGCAAAGGGTTAAAAGTCAAAGAGGTTGAAAGCGAGAGAGGGGGAAAGTTGAGCAAATCGCGTGCTAATGATAATGTCGAGCAACAGGAGAAGAAAGAAGAGGACGATAGTGATATGGATGATGATAGCGATAGCGATGACGATGACGATGATGATGAGGAGGAGGATGATGATGATGATGATGATGATGATGGGGAGGAGAATAGCACAAGCGATGATGACGACGATGATGATGTCGACGATGAGGATGACGATGAAGAGGAAGATGTTGTTGCAAAACAGCAGCAACTGTTGCAGCAACCTCAGCAACAGCCAAACAACAACAACAACAATAGCAACAACAGCAATGCAATTGACAACGATGATGACGATCTCATTGAGGAGGTTATCGAAGAGATTGACGATGACGATGGCGATGGCGATGTGCATGAACAACATATTGTTGCCAGAGCAAACGCAAACAACAATAAAGTCAACATGGATTATACGCGCACGGGCAACGTCAAGTTGAATGGAAATGGTGGCAAGAAGGCAAAGTTGCAACATGGGCAAGTGCTGATCATGCATAGCTCCGAGGAAGACGAAGATGTAGATGATGATGAATTGGAAATGGCAGAGGCAGAGGCAGAAGAGGAGGATGAAGAGGGAGTACACGTGGGGGAAGTTATGACCATTGATGATATTATTGAGGAAGATGATGGTGAGGATGATGACGATGTGGTTGATGTTAGTGGTGAAGTTGTTGAAGAGGATGACGACAACGACGATCGTGATCATGATGATGATGTTGATGAGGAAGAGGAGGAAGATGAAGATATCGATGAAGACGACGACGACGACGACGATGACGATGGCGATGGCGACGTTGATGTGGGCAATAGTCGTCGTAATCGTGTCGATGGTGGTCGTGTCCACATCGCTGATGCTGGTGATGATGATGGGGATGGTGATGGTGATGGTGATGGTACATCATCATCCGAGAGCGAGTCGACAACGACAACCTCGCATTCGCATTCAACTGGTGAGCGGCGTAAAAAAACTGTAGTTTCGTCAGCGGCACATGGCGATGCCGCCTGATCAGTCTAATTCCAGCTATACGTGTGATCTATGTCAACTTTGTTTCGATTCTCAGGAGCTTCTGCAGACACACATTAAAAGCCATTTTCTCAATGGGCCAATGGCGGGCGTCAAGAGCAAGAACAGCAGCAACGGCAGCAGCAGTGGCAGCAGCACCAGCAGCAGCAGCAGCGGCGGCGGCGCCGCCAGCAGAAGCAACAACAACAACAACAATAATAATAATAGCAACAACAATAATAAAAGCAAAACCAAAAAGTCCGACTCGTTGGATGCTACAAAATGTGGCGGTGGCAGTTCAACAACCACAGCAGCAGCCACAGCAGCAGCAGCAACAACAACGGCAACAACAACGACGTCGACGTCAGCAGCGACTGCGACAGCAGAAGATGCTGCAGCGAGCTTGAACTGAGCTTCAAAATGTACAAAAATCAACAACAAATAAACAACATACACAATACACACAAATAAAAACATACACACACACACACACAACAATCCACCTCCATTCACAACGCATATTCCATCAACACAAATAATATCATACACACACACACACACACACACACAAAACAACAACAACAACAACAACAACAACACACGCACACACCCACGCATCAACAAACACACACACAAACACACACGCATGCATATGTATAAAACGTAAAGCGCAAAGCAAATAGATTCGCATGTATGTGTGTTAATTTTTTTTCTTACTGCTAATTGTAGTTGTTAATAAGCTTATAGCTTATAACACACACACACACATATATATACATATATGTATACATTTATATAAAATATAAATAAAAAAAAGTATTTCTATATAAATTTATATATATAATATATCTACATATATATAATATGTATGTATATGTATGCAACTGAAAATATTATCCATCATATACGAAGTAATTTTTTTTTTTAACAATGTTGAATTAGTTGGTATCACGCACACACATACATACACTGTCACATATATTTAAATTACCTCCAGTTATACTTTTGAGTTTTTAGTTAGTCTAAGCAAAAAACACACACATATGCATATACATACATACGTAAATATAGAAAATACGTACGTACACACATACATGTAAAGAGTGAATACAGCAAAACATATTTAAGAGGATATGTACAGTTGCGGTCAAAAAAATAGTAGTGCGTGCAATGAATTTACAAAAACTTAAAATTTAATGACTTTTCATTTATCCAAATTTTTCATATAATTTTTTTAAGATACGTTAATATATTGTTAATCTATCTGAGAAATCAAAGATAGTGAACAGTTATTATTTTTCGACTTAGGAATTTTTTTCTTGCAATAGCCTGAAAAATGGGCGGTCAAAATAATAGTAGTGATGAACATATTCAAAAATTTTAATGATGAAAACGATCCAAAACCCCTTTTTTTTTTATTTAAAAGGTTAGATATGGGAAATGCACTTAATAATTAACAAATTTAATAATTTGTTGTGAAGCCTTTATCTTGAATTACCGCCTTACAACGACGGATCATGGCTTTTACATCGTTCTGTTTGTATTGAGCTCCAGGCGCTCTAGCGCTGATCTTCCAAAGATGAATATTATTTGTTGGTTGATGCTTGGCAATATCCTTCTTCATATCGGACCACAAATTTTCAATGGGATTGAGATCGGGGGACCGTGGTGACCACTCCACTACATTAACTTTTTTCTATGCGAACCATTCTTTCGAAGATTTGCTGATATGCCTTGGGGCTATGTCCTGTTGGAACCTCCAAATTATCGGCATATCATCTGAAAAATACGGTAGCATAGTGTCCTGCAGAATTTTCACTTGTTCGTGCCTTTCCATTATGGTTGTGATCCATTATATGGGTTGGACCCAATAATGTGAAAATGCGCCCAGGTTATTATTCTCATACTACAATGTTTGATAGTCCTGCAGGTGAATCTGGGCTGATATTCGGACTTTAACGGATACCTTACATGTTGTCGAGATCCTCGACCAGTAATAAAAATAATTTTGGACACATCCGACCACTAGAGGTTTCTTTATTTCTCTAGGGTCAATTCAGATGATCCTTAGCAAATCGAAATCGCTTTTGGGCAGGTATTTTTTTCAATAACGGAATTTTTCACGGGCTTCTTTCTGCCAGATTATTATTTCGCAAACATCTAAGAATGTTTTACACACTTTGGTCCATACCAAAGTCCTTTTTTTTAAGTGCTGCAGGAGCAAAAGGGTCGCGTTTCAAAAACCTCACTACTTTTGTCACTTGTCTTTTGGACATGGATCGAGGTCTTCCACATTTATCCTATTTTGGCGACTACTTAATGGCGTTTCTGATTATGGTTGGCAATCATCTAATCAAATTTTTCCACTTCCTTAAACGTTATCCTTTTAGAAATAAATTTTTTATAGGAGCACGCTTTTCTGGAGTGCAATGCTTGCCGCGCCCCATTGTAACAACTCTAAGCAAAATATTTTTTATACAATTTATAGAAAATTATCAAATTACAATTATAAATATCAAATCAAGTGCCTTTTCTGCTTAATATCCTTTTTTTCCACTTTTAAGGCATTCACTACTATTATTTTGACCGCCCATTTTTCAGACTATTAAAGAAAAAAATTCCTAAGTCGAAAAATAATAACTGTTCACTATCTTTGATTTCTCAGATGGATTTACAATATAATAACGTATCTTAAAAAAATTAAATAAAAAATTTGGATAAATTAAAAGTCTTTAAATTTTGAGCTTTTGTAAGTTCATTGCAGGCACTACTATTTTTTTGACCGCAGCTGTATGTGAAATAATAATAATTAATTAATTACCATGCGTCAAGGCAAGGCACCAAAGCAACAACAACAAAAAAACAAACAAACTGTAGAAGTGGAAGCTGAAATGAAAGAAAATGAAAGACAAGAAATTGAAGTAAAGGAAACAGCAAACAAGTTAACTTCAATATTAACACAAGGAAAGAAAAATCTACATTTATTTATTATTAACTTTATTTTGTTTTTAATTTCTTTTTTTTTTGTTTTCCTGCCGTTTGGGTTTGAAAAACCGCTAAAAGTAATTTTCTTGAAATATGGTTAAAGGTATACGGTTATTGAAAGTGTATGAAATTATCTCAAGACGTTTCCAATTTAAATATTAATTTCAATTTTATTTTGTCAGTTTTGGAACAGTAATTAATTATTTTGAAAATTTATTATTGTCAACTCTTTCGACTCGCATAGTTTTAATTTACTATCAGAGAAATGCCAATTAACAATTAACAACAACAACACACCCAAGACACTCCTTGAATTTTCAAGCAAAAAGCTTCAAGGTTTATTCCAGTGGTCATAATACATATATCCAAATGTTACTGGATATGCTGCTAATAGTATAGACAAATACATAATGTAAAGACTAAACACACATACACACACACACACACACATACATTCTACAGTTGTTCAAGCAAATTGAATGCGTTTCAACTGGGTTTAATTTCGTTTTAACTGAACACTTAATTTTTGCCATACACACACGCGCACACATAAACACACACATACAGCATTAACACTTCGATTCACATTATACATTTAGTATGTAATTTGTATATTAATTATTTATATGATATAATGCATTTTCACAAAACAAACTGAATCAATTGATCCTGCATTATTCTATAAATCATATTCGTATGTATGTATGTATGTGTAGACACAAACTTACACAGACTTACAGACAGAAAGAAAAAATATTATTAAATTAGTGCATACTGCGCATATGTTAATTACGCTTACGAATTAATTATTGCGATTGCGGACATACCTTTTACTTGTATAATTAATTTAAGATTTATGTATGTAATTGGAAACTAGATTAAAACCAGATACAAATAAAAAGAAACATGAATGCAACAAATTACATATGGATCTCTAATTGAATGCCATGAACGAATTGTTTTTATTTACTCTGAAACTAAACGCTTGAAATTTGCGCAAGCCGCACCGTCGACGACAGTTAGCTAAAGTTAACGTCACTAGAGCTAAATCACAATTTATCAAAACCAGCATTACCAAGAGAAAGAAGCAAATAAATAAAAGAAAATGAAAGGATACCGAAAACAAACGGACTTCGTTATTACAAAACAGCAGAAATTATACTTATTTATTGATTATTATTAGAGGTCTGCATTAATGAGCTAAAACGAAGTTCGTGTCAAACTCAGTTGACATCGTTCATCACTGCGGACGGCAGTCCGCGCTAGTGACGAAAGCAGCACGAAGGGTGCGAAGGCGACTAGCATACATACAGCTGCGGTCAAAAAAATAGAAGTGCTCTTTCTTTTACTATAACAGCTATTGTAAGTCAAGTCTTCAAATTTAAAAATTATATTTGGAAAGGTCATCTAAATTCCGTTTGAATGATGTATAACTTTCCTTAACCCATTAAGTACACATTAAAATATTCGAATTTTAAAAAAGGTCTACTTTTTCAACTTTTTTCCTCGACTTTTTCCAAAAAATATTGGGATGCAAAAACATTCTTCAAACAATTTTAGGAGTAACTGCAAAAGAAAATTTTCAAAAATATTTTTGCTATTATTTTTTATAATGTTTTGAAAACTGCAAAAAAGGCACTTTTTGCATGAAAATGAGGAAAAATGGGTTAAAATGGTCCTTTTTAGGATTTTCAAACAAATTTTAAAAATACTAGCAAAAATATTTTTGAAAATTTTCTTTTGCAGTTACTCTTAGAAGTGTTTCAATATTTTTTTTTACATCCCAATATTTTTTGGAAAAAATCGAGGAAAAAAGTTGAAAAAGTAGACCTTTTTTAAAATTCGAATATTTTAATGGGTACTTAATGGGTTAAGGAAAGTTATACATCATTCAAACGGAATTTAGATGACCTTTTCAAATATAATTTTTAAATTTGAAGACTTGACTTACAATAGCTGTTTTAGTAAAAGAAAGAGCACTACTATTTTTTTGACCGCAGCTGTATGTATATTAGGGTGTCCCTTATTTGGTCAAAGTCAATATTTTTAAACGCATACGGGCTAGTTCTGTTCATTAGGTCCTAAAGCACTCAGAAATAAATTTTTACCTCAATCGGAGTATGATAACCCGTGCCGACTTGGATCGGAAAATTTAAAGATTATATGGGACAAAAAAATTTTTTTTTTTTTTACTTTTTTTTTTTATTTTGTTTATTAGGTCTTAAAGAACTCAAAACCAAGTTTTCACCTTAATCGGAGTACGATAACCCATTCAAATTTCCATCGAAACATGAAAAACCAGTATTTTAACACTGATTATACATTTTTCGATGATTTTTCATGTTTCGATGCAAATTTGAATTGGTTATCGTACTCCGATTAAGGTGAAAACTTGGTTTTGAGTTCTTTAGGACCTAATGAACAAAATAAAAAAATAAAAAATTAAAAAAAAAAAAATTTTTTTGTCCCATATAATTTTTAAATTTTCCGATCCAAGTCGACACGGGTTATCATACTCCGATTGAGGTAAAAATTTATTTCTGAGTGCTTTAGGACCTAATGAACAGAACTAGCCCGTATGCGTTTCAAAATATTGACTTTGACCAAATAAGGTACACCCTAATGTATATACACAGGAAGAATGGAAGATTTGCTATGACTGGTTATCAGGTCAGGTTATATACTGATCGAATTACATACTGATCGAAAGGTATCAACTTAACTTACAAATGTGCGTACTAAGACTTTTGGAAACTTACCTGGGTCGTGAGATAAACAGGTGTAAGTGGGAGGGGTAAAATTTAAATGATTGGAGCAAATGGGGCCGTTGGAGCCTTTTTGAATTTTCGTTGAATTTTTTACAACTCTCGCGTCGAATGACACCTCGATCATCGAGATCGGAAAACTGGTTCAAAAAATAATTTATTTTGAAATTTTTAGGGGCCCATGACTGGCAATACAAATGATGGCAATACCGCGAGAAGATTTTTCCATGATGCCGCAAAGACCGCAGAAATAACTAGGCTAAATATTAATTTGATAATCAAGTTTCGCCCAATTTTAACTTGTATTGCAAGCGGTTACAAAATCAAAATGTCAGCTTTTCAGCCCTACCTGACTGATACTGCAGAGCTGTATTTAAAGGAATATTCCTGGTTCAACATGCCATTAACTGTGCACAAAATTTTATTCCATGGGAAGGAAATTATTTCTTCCTGCATTCTTCCCATTGGCAATTTTTTCGATGAAGCACAGGAAGCGAGAAATAAAGATGTTAGAAGTTACCGTGAACATTTTACCAGGAAAACTTCACGAGTACACACGAACGCAGACCTACTGCATAGGTTACTAATATCATCAGATCCATTCATTGCAAATTTGCGAACTCCTCCAAAAACAAAATGTGGACCCTTATCTAAGGATGTCATCAAATTTTTGTCTTATGACCAATCTAGCGATGAAAATTCTAATTCAAGTTCAGATTCTGAATAAGTTTGAAAAAATTATTTGCCAACTTTTTTTTATCAAATTTAAGTTGTTTTTTTTTTTTTAAATATATATATGTATATATAAAAATATAAAATATATATATATATATAAAAAATATAAAAACCACTTTTTTCTTTCAATAAATTAATTATCTTTAAAACAAAACCATTTTTAATTTTTTCGCTCAATATTTTTGAAGTTACAAGCAAAATCATGAGCCTATAACAAAAGTAATCAATTTGGAGAAAAAATACAAAATTTTGGCAAAATCTTACACTGTGCGAGGGCCAAACATTTTTTTGAAAATAATTTATATGTAAAACCTAACATTATTCGTCACAAAATTTAATATCAAACAATTGTTACCATTTTGAAGGCAACTTCAATATCCCCCCCTTATAAAAACCCCCCTTACTCAATTGCAAAAAAATCAGACAGCCAGTTTTCACAAGCCTCTTTTGTGGCCAACTTAGTATCACCAAGAGCGTTTTGCATGAACCGGAAGAGATGATAACTACTTGGTGCCAGGTCAAGACTATACGGTGGGTGCAATTGGACATCCCATCCGAGCTCCCGTAGCTTTTGGCGGGTCATCAAAGATTTGCGAGGCCGAGCGTTGTCCTGGTGGAACACAACACCATTCCTATTGAGCAGTTCTGGCCGCTTCTGGTCAATCGCCTGCCTCAAACGGTCGAGTTGGTCTGGCCATAGTTAAGCAGCTTATAGTGAATGATTCCCTTCCAATCCCACCAAACACTACACCAGAACGAAGTCGTTCAAACCAACGCTGAGCTGTGCGAATCGTTACAGTATCGGGCCCTTAAACTTCACAAATTTTTTCAGCCGCTTTCGTTGCATTTTTACCTCTCAGGTAGTAAAAACGTAAAATATGTCGACTTTCTTGCTTGGTGGACTCCATCTTTGAAACGCTATATGTTGAGACTGAAACGTACGGTCACAGCACTGTCAAGAAGGCACTTGTAGCACAGATTGTCGTCTTTAAGTCGCCGTACAGTATGACACGATGCGATTAGTACAACAAAAGATATGTATGTTTAAGTTTCGCCATCTATTGACAAAATACGACATTTATTTTTACCCAACCCAATATAAATACAATTTTTAAAATCAAAATCCAATTTTTATTTTTAATAAGCGCCTTAAATATAAGTTTGAATCTGAAAACAGAATTTTATTGACATTATCTGTGTTAGTGAAAATTGAAACAAAGTGAAAAAAGGCTGCCATTTGACAATTAAAATTGCGAATAATTCGATTGAATTCGGCCATTTCAAATTCAAATTCTCACATAGCACATTCCTTCATTCGCACTCATTTTGATAAGAAACTGTCATTTTAGAATTCAAACCCAGTGGCACAAATTCGCATTCGAGAATCGATTACGACCATCATACTTCGAAACCAGTGTGGCTTCTTTTATATGAACTCGGCTAAGAATAAATCGCGACACATTTTTCGATGACAAAGGACTCATCGCGATAGCTAGCTATCGATTTTTCATAGCCCAATACTGCGCGATGCCCGCGACGTTCATTTAGTTTAAAAACGTAAATTGAGAGTGAAAAGAAACGAATTGTTAACAATTTAGCATAGGTAAAGATTTATTTGCATAAGCATTATTTAACAAAATATCAATGCACACACACTCACATCGAATCAATTGCCATAAAAAAATGATTTGTTAGCCATTTGGCAGAGGCACACAAAGCTTAAAATGTTGTAATTATTTAGATAATTATATTTTATGTATGAATAGGTAGCTGAATTAGCTATTTGGTCTAGTTTGGTTTCAGTGACGTGGTTGTCATAGGTTATCAGGTGGATTACAAGATGAATTTATCAACAAACATCACATGTAATTGGGTAAAACAAAAGAAAAGAAGAATTAAAATATGTATGTATGTATATAGTATTTAAAGGAAACTAAAAACATTAACAAGTTGTCGTTCAATGTTAACAAAGAGCACAGCCCACGATGCTGTACAGTGTAATACGTACAAATAGAATCTAATTGTGTATTTTGTTACATAGATAGACACAGATAAATAATTATTCTTAAACAAGATACTACTACTACGGCTAAATGGTGCGTGGGCGAGTCGCAGAAACAGCATTGCCAAAAATACTATCAAGTCCAATCCGATGTCTCTAGGAGTACTGCGTATGTGGATTAACGTTAATCATCTCCATGTTGCTGCTAAGTTAGAGAGAGAGAAAGAGAGCGGGGGAAGTACGTTCGATTAGTTCAAGCTTTAAATAAAACAATCAAGAACAAATAAAAACAAATATTTAATCATAACTGGCGCTGATAAGCCGACGAAATATAGGTATACTTATCGCGCACCAAGTTAACTCGTTAATTTGACAGCCAGTTGGATAGACATACATAACATATTTTGATGGGACTTGAGAATATGAGCTTTAACTCAACTCAACGCTATGATATGGGCGGGAAATGGAAAGTATGTATAAGTGTATTGATAATGATGAAGAATGATCAATGAATAACAACTACAACTACAACTACAAATACAACAGCATTACAAATGGCAAATATCGTGTGGCATGGCGTGGATTATCTGGTCTGGTGTCTTACCTGCGACTACAGCGCATATGGATGAAGAGCAGCGCCAATCCAAGGGTCACACAAATGGCACCCACGACAATGTAGGCAATGCCCAGGAATGGATTCTTGCCGCCCAGTACGGAGGTTGTCGATAGAATCATGCGTTTGGTGCCGTCAAACGAGACCACCGGATAGTCTAAAGAAATGTAATCATTAATAACTATTAAGTAATTATGCAAACAAAGAACAACAATGCAAAGCTTACTGTAGTTAATGTCCAACGTGTAATTGCCGGCCTTAAGACCCTTGGTAAATTGATTTTTTGTTTGGTCCAGGCGACGATACAATTTGCGAAAGCTGGGCAAGGCGGCGGTGCGCATCCAAACAATAAGATCCTCGTTTTGGAAACCATTATTTTCGGGATTTCTCACGTCCAACTCATCGAGGCTCGTCTGCCAGAAGAGTGGCTTGGCAAATCCCTCTAGTGCCTTTGACAAGTTACCCTCAGGATTACGGAACTTGACACGCTTATCCGAGGGCCATGCAATTCCCGTATTTAGTAAATCAATGTTCACGCCATCTTGGCTCAGGGTCAAAGTGTCTGCAAGTCACAGATATCACAGAAAATCAAGTTGAGAACACCAAAACATAAATATAGCCATTGAAAGTGCTTTTAATTTACCTACCATTAAAAAGAGAATTGGCAATGGCACCGCAAGGCGCAATGGGTTTGCCATCGTCCGTATAAGCAAATGGCGTACAATCCGAGCTGGGCGTTTGCGAGAGGCGACCCAACAGTTGCTCATCGTCGCGCGATTTCACATAACGTCGATGATTCTGATAGTAATTGGTTAGGCCATAGTACATGTACACATCGCCCTATTTGAGAAATGCAAATTGATTGAAATGTATTAAATAATGAATAAACACATTATTGGCTTAAACTTAATCATGTTCTGTTGATATGTATATTCGGTGTTTATTATCTGATCGAAATGCAATTTTCAGCACAATCTTGACTCTTCTGATGATGCTGATCAAGAGTATATAAGATTATGTAGTTTTGCCTTTGATAAACCGGTCAATACCATTATTGATTAATCGATACATACTGTGAAGTCCGCTGTGAGTGTAAAGTTCAGCTGGCAGAGGCATTTTGAGCCAGTTGTGTTCTTTAAAATGTCGGCGCAGGTCTGACTGCCACCAACTTGCTGGCATCTGGTGTAATCGATGATGAGCTCATTGGCCGTATTCGAGAAGTGCAGCAAAACGACGCCAATGGGAATGAAGAGCACTCCAATCACAAAGAAGGTGGGCAGGACGGTTCGTGCCGTTAAAACTGGCTGCCAGGCGGGTAGACGTTGTTGTTTGAAAGCCGAATCTATTGGATAAACATTTCATGAGTTTTGTTGCTTGTTGTTTGTTGTTTGTTGTGATTCATATTTCGTTAACTGGTTGAGTCGAAAATAACGAGCTCACGGTGCCGAGGCTCGCCTTCAATTATCGATTACCCTATTAATACTTATTCGTTGGTATTTGTACTTGTATTAGTCACTCTCTGATTTCTTATCATGAGCACACATGCACTCACACCCGCATACATACAAACATATGTACATGCATACATATGTATGATGGTCAAACTGTCTCAGTAGCAGCAACACCAACAACAACTTGTTACTTGGGTGTAAGTTCTTCTCTGTGCATACCAACAAACATACAAATGTATATATCTAAACCAACTGAGTTTTCACCTGAAGGTCGTTTTGACTTCGAGGCTGCGGTTTCCTCGTTTTCCACATTTTGCGTTGACATCGCGTTTTAGACACACAGAAGGCGGCCACGTCCTGTAATAAATAAACAGGCTAGCAAACGCGAAACTCGACTACACGTCGCAAATACGCTCCACCAAATACGTAAATAATACAAGAAATTTCGCGATAGGAAACCTGTTTATCGATACACATGTGTGTATCGTTCGATAAAAAATATCTAAATACCAAAACAATTTAGTATTAAATTCAACACAGCTGTAACTGTAACTGATGCACTTATTTCTATTACAACATTCATAATAGATAACCAATATAAAACACGAATTTACAAACATTTAAACTGGAAAGCCACTTACATATATATTTACTATGCTATTAAATACTCTTGGTCCTACACAAAATGCAATTAGAATTTATCATCGATAACAATATGCCTTAAGGTGGGTTCTCACTGCTTCGCAATGCGATATCACATTTTGTTATGCTTTGTGATGATTTGCGAAATACGTCAAAGTGTTTACATTGGCAACACAAAATTTGTGTTTCACAAAATTGTGAAAGGCCTTGTGAAAAGACTTGTGAAAGCTTTCAATGTAAACACTACCAGTCAATGTAAAGAGCATCCCAAAAAATCACAAGGAATCAAAATGTTCACAAAATGTTCGCAATTGAACAATTGCAAGTTCCATAAAATGAATAAAAACAAAGGAATGTCACTTTGCAATTGTCCTCTAATAATAAAGATTTAATTTCTTTGAAAAAATTGTTATGAATAATTCTATTATCGCATGTTTCAGGAATAATGGCTGATATTACGGCCATCGACATTCTAAACTCGTATGAGAGGCTCGTCATGCTTGATCCAGAAGCTATGTAAATACCGCAGTCACCGAAAGTCTCGCCTGGTGAAATTGGTTCGCTAAAATTTGTTGTCTTCTTTTTGATAATAAGTGGAGTGACCCAAAAAGCGAGCTGGTCGAATGTTGCTCCGACCATACGCAAATAATATTTGAATTTTTTTCGTCGTCCTCTAAAAGCCACGGCCCAATGACCGCCAAAGCAGCAAGCTCTGTTTCATCTTGTGCATCCATGTCTTTCAGAAAAATCAAAAACAATGCTAAAGGCCCGACAAACAACAATAAAATATTAGCTTTGACGTTTATGTTTTCACAAATGTGAAAAAAAGCCAACTTGCTCGATGTGCTTTCACATTGGGATTGGGCTCATATGAGCTGCTTAAACTTTAACAGGAGTTAACATTGTTTTTAACAAAATTGTGTCAGCCTCCTTCTCAAAAAATTTTTAACAGAATGTGAAAGTGGTGCTTACATTAAATTGTCACATTTTTGTGACTTCACAATTTTGTGACAGTGCATTTAGTGTTCACATTGCCTTGTGACGTTGTGAACTGCTTTGCGTTTGTGAAGCGTTTGTGACGCAGTGAGAACCCACCTTTACGAAGTTACCTCTGGAAAATATGCCCGATAAAAAATAAAAATTACTTTATTTTATTTATTTTCAAAATTCACAGTTGTGTGTAGTTATCTTTTTGGCTTTAGCTAAATAATTCTGTACGATTTTAGCTGTTAGTCAGTTATTCACCAGCACTGCAAAATAACATCGCATGCAGCGATACAATCGGTAATCCGCGGATTTTATGTAAATTCTGTCCATATCTAACAGCGGCGTTTTCGGGTCAAAACAACAAAAAACGAAGAAAAGAAAACGACGACGAACGTGAAGCAAACAACGAAATTTAAACGCATTTATTAATTTGCGCTGTACTGATACGCATTTGCGGCAGTCGCAAACCCCACATTTTGCTCAGGGATCTTGTTCAAAATAAGAAAAACATTGTGATTTATAAACAGTAGAAGTAAAAAGAAAGAAAGAAAGAAAACGCCGCCACCGCGATGAAAATCACCGTGACCACCACCGATGATAAAATCTTTTTTCTTGATGTTGCCGAGGATTTGGAGCTGGAAAACCTAAAGGCACTGTGTGCCATGGAAATCGGCTCGGAGGTCAGCCAAATTATGGTGCTGTTCAATGGCCGCGAGCTGACCATTGATAAGCATTCGCTGAAACAGTTTGGCGTTCGTGATGGCGACTGCATTGTGCTGCAGCGTCGCAGGAGCAATCCCAATCGGACAGGTGAGTGCCAGCAACAACCATTCGGAACCATTCAGTGCGCTTAACAAGATGCGCGCGTCGTGCCAACTGTTTAACTGTAACTGGGTCATTGAACGCGCTCTAGGCCGCTGCTCCTGCGGCCGGTGCATCGTCATCTCATTATTGTGTACATTGTGTGTCACTTCTTTTTGGAAAAAAGCAAAAAAAAAAAAGAATAAAAAATTAAAAGAATTTTCATTTTAAAAATAAATATCTATGGCTTTTTTATACACACATTTCACCACTCGCTATACTAGAAATGTCTTATTGTTGCTTTTTTTTTGCAAATTCCAACCAAATGTTAAGGCGAAAGACACAAACAAAGCAAGCATGGAACGACAAACGCACAAACACTAACGCAAGCACATGGACATGCATATGCACATGACATGTGAAAGTGTTGATCCGATTTTAATAATTCACTTGCAACGATATCATCATTATGTATACACATACATATGAACATATGCATGTACATACATACAGATGCTTATATGCATAGATACAGTCATGCATAAAAGTATCTACAATTGTACCGTTGTCGAATCGAAAGTAACAAAATTTAGGCCAAAACAAAACAAGCCAAAGTATTTAAAAATTCATATTTTTCATATAAACTCAACATTTGCATAAACACTGTATTTTGACCCCTTGTTTTGTGATTTTTAATAATCAAATGTACAGTCGAACTTCCCTAACTCGAACCTTCCTAACTCGAATTTTCTCTAACTCGAACTAAATCGAGTGGCAATAGAGTTTACTAAGCAAATTTCATACAAATCTGCTTCCCTAACTAGAACTTCCATAAGTCGAATTTCTCCGTAACTCGAACAAAAATATTGGCCCCTGCTTCTGTAAGTCGAATTTTTCGACCAAATAAATTAAAGTTGCTGAAAACTAAAAACAATATTTAAAAAAATTAAATATTTATTATGATGACATTTGAATCGGGAACTTCTTCTGGATACAGCAAAAGAATAACAAACTGGAATTCTTTTTTGTTGAAAATAACAAGAAAAATTTGCAATTTGAAATGTATTTATGATTGAATGCATTTGTAGTTTCTTTTAAAAAACTAAAAAAAAATTCCCTTACTTAAAGTCTCCCTAACTCGAACTTTTTTTTTGGATAATGGTGATTCGAGTTAGGGAAGTTCGACTGTATTTTTATATCGTAGATAGATTATCAAATTTTAAACTAAATTTAAAATATATAATTTCCATATACATGGAATTCATAAAATAAATGTACAAAATCAAACAGAACCAAATTATTGACAAATTATTGAAGTATAATCAAATATCAAATAAAATCAATTAATTTAATTTTTCAAAGCGAATTGAAAATCAAATTTAAACTGATTTAGGCTTTGATCTAATCAAAATTGATAGCTTCAAATAAGAGTATTTGCAGACTTACATTTGGGACAAAAAATTTAATTCGCAGAAAATCAAGAGATCATCAAGTCATTCAGATCAATACTTGTGGCTATGACTGTATATGCATATCGGTGTGATTGTTCATGCAGGTAATCGAATCCATATGTACATACATACATACCTACATATGTACATACAAACATAAATTCGTATATTGGTGCATACGCCGACGCAAACGCTTTTAGTGACCCAATGAACGAGTGGCCACACATACTTGTACATCTGTACATATGTACACACATATATGTATGTATACGAAAAACGTACATACATAAGTATGCAAGTATGGGTCATACATTGTCCGAATGCTTTAATTGTTTTTTGTTTTTTGTGTGGGCGCTCGCAATCAATTTGGGAGCTGTTTTCGTTTATTCTTTAGACTGGATGGAAAAAAGAATATATCATAGAGATACATACCCATTCCATTTTAAGAAAGCTTTATCCTTTAGGTTAGAGCAAAAGCTTAGCTGACACTCGTAAGTAAAGCTGCTTGAAGCTCCTTTCAAAAAAGTCTGAGCGCTTTTTGAAAAATTTTAAAACGTCGCGACGTTCGTAATTGTTGTATTTCAGTATGCAACATTTTGTATTTATCTTAATGAAAAAATGAATTAATTATAAATAATCAATGATGTAAATATAATTGTTTCGTATTTAAATATAGAACAAATTATTGTTTAGCAAATAGCCTGCAGAAACTTATCTAAATTTTGATAATACATATTTTCCAGCTGGCAACAATCCATCGATTAGTAATTTGGACTTTAGCAGCATTGCAGTGCCGGGCACAAGTACAACTGGAGGCAGTCCGCCGACACAGAATTCCGTGACGCCGGGATCGTTTAGCTTGCAGCAGCAGTTGGAACAGCACTTGCAACAGCAACAGCTAACGGATATACCCATGACAGATGAGTTCAATGTGAACTTTGATGATGATCCGGCGACAGTGCGTCAAATGTTTCTATCCAATCCCGAGGCGTTGGCACTGTTGCGACAATACAACACGCCGCTGGCTGAGGCCTTGGACTCGGGTGATATGGAGACGTTTACTCGGGTGCTGCGGGAGCATATTACGGAACGGAAGCGTCGCAATGATCAGCGCATGCGCATGCTCAACGCGGATCCATTTGATGAGGAGACACAACGCCTTATTGCCGAGGAGATAAAGCAGAAAAACATTCAGGATAATATGGCAGCAGCCATTGAATACAATCCGGAAATCTTTGGCACAGTCACAATGCTGTAAGTCTACAATAATTGCCAAAAGCTGTAATATCATTATTATTTATTCCCATATATCTTTGGGACATCAGCTACATCAACTGCAAGGTGAACGGCATACCGGTCAAGGCGTTCGTTGACTCTGGTGCTCAGACAACGATTATGAGCAAGGATTGTGCGGAGCGGTGTCATGTCAATCGCCTAATCGATACACGCTGGAATGGCGTGGCCAAAGGTGTCGGCACACAGCCAATTTTGGGACGCATCCACATGGTCCAGCTTCAGATTGAGAACGATCATTTGACATCTAGTTTTACCGTGCTGGGTCAGCAGCCCATGGATATGCTATTGGGTCTGGACATGCTCAAGCGGCATCAGGTGAGTCTTCAAATTCCAAAACAATATTTTATTGAATGATGATGAAGGGTGATATCTTAATATTATAAGAAGTTCTTCGTATCTTATATTGAGTATAAGTTAATAATTTAATAGCTAAATCTTTTGAGATTTATAAATCTATTTATAAATCTATTTAAAAATTTTATTAAAACTATTTTGAAATCATAGTCTTTTTTACTATCTATAAGAATTGTTGAAAACGTTTTTAAATAGATTCAGATACTTTTTATTATTATTATGGCAGGTAGAAAAGAGCAAACATCAATTGTTTTTAAAATTATTATTTTAGTTAGCTAAGTTAGCTAAAACTTACTTCTGCAATATAGAAAGGTCACAAAAACAAACATTTGAAATTATTTTAAATATTTTTCAATACGTACAGATATCTTCAACAGTTTAACAATTTCGAGAAGTTCTTAAACATGTTAACTTATGGATGTACATAATTATGTGTTATTAATTTATTAGATTATTATGGCCAGCATTTCATACTGTCCAGTGTGATATAACTTAAAATTTTAAGATAAACTCGCGTTACATTTAAAATAATGGGCCCAATGTTATACAGTCGAACTTCCCTAGCTCGAATCACCATTATCCAACGAAAAAGGGCGACTTCGTCTTATGGAATTCCTTTTTTTAAGTTTAGTATTTAAAGAAACTACAATTTCATTCATTCATAAATACTTTTCAAATTGCAAACTTTTTTTGTTATTTTCAACAAAAACAGATACCAGTAGGTTCAAGACCTGTCGATATTCTCCAAAATTGCGCTTTTCGTTCTTCTGCTGCATCCAGTTTCAGATTCAAAAGACATCATGATCAATTCTATATTTTTTTTAATATAATAAAAATCGTTTTCGCTGAGATACCATATTTTTTAGCCACTTCTTGTTTTTGATACACTTTTGAATTCCCTAACTAATAAATTTGAATATTTCTCCAAGCGATAAACATTTTAATACACGTTTTGGTGTCATGGTAAATAATCGTGCGCGGTCAAAGAAGTGCATAAAATACGTCTTTCCTATAGCTATTTCCCCAGCTTATGCCATATGGGCTAATCCTGAATTGCGGACGTTACATTTGCACGCATATTTTCATCTTTAAACTGATACAGCTCCCGTTCAGATTAGTGAATTTTAATTAAATTTTCTGATAAATGCATTTCATTGAAAGTACTCTTAAACCTATTTTAAGATAAAAGCCTTACTGTTTTTTAAAAAAAACTAGGCTTGCTGAAAGTTTCGTTGCGGCCGTTACAAAGAATGGAAGTCGATTTGAGGTTAACGTACATTTGCACATATATTAGCGAATTTTGCAAAGTAAACAAAAAATATCCAAATACACAAAATTAAGTGAAATACATGACCATATTAATCCAGCATCAAAAATAAAGATTAGAAGTCTCGTTAATTACAAATCTCAGTTTTTGTCTGTTGCGGACGTTACGTTGCGGACGTTACACTTTTTACACACACACTTTTGATCAAGTTATGAATATATATTAAATATCTTTCCGATAAAGTTTTTATCTTAAATAAAAGAAAATGAAACAAACTTTAAGATGAGCTAAGCGCTAAGCACTCAGACGATCGTTTCGCCCACTTTTTTGGCAATTGAAAATACCCTTTTTTTAACAAGAATTATTGAAATTAAGAGGCAAAAAGATGAATTAGTTGATTAGGCCCGGCCATTAACAACCAAACCACCGCAAAACCTTTTTAATTTTGTAATTTGAAGCCTACAAATTTATTCTATTTCAACAAAACCCAACTATTGTTAAAAAACATGCAGTTTTTTCACAACTTTAGATTTTTGCCCTTGGTTTAAAAATTTTCGGATTAGCCCATACATCACTAAAGCAGAAGCTTAAAAAAAAAACGAAAAAAATTTCGGACTTAATTGGGGATTTTGCCGAAAAATGTCGACTTACAAAAGCAGGCGCCAATATTTTTGTTCATATTATGGAAAAATTCGACTCATGGAAGTTGGAGTTGTTGTTTGTAATTTGCCAAGTAAATGCTACTACCACTCGATTTGGTTTGAGTTAGAGAAAATTCGAGTTGTAGACGTTCGAGCTATGGAAGTTTGACTATATTTGTGATTCGATTATAAAATCTTGGCAAATTTAACAGCACTGAGGAGTTAATTTAACACTTTCTTTTTAAACAGAAAATTATTTAAGGAATTTGTGTTTATACCCTTGGGGGGTATATTAAGTTTGTGCAAAGTATGTAACAGGGAGAAGGAAGCATCTCCGACCCCATGAAGTATATATATTCTGGATCAGCATCAACAGCCAAGTCGATATAGCCATGTCCGTCTGAACGATCGGATCTCAGAGATGGTAGGAGCTGGGACCACCAAATTTGGAATGAAGACTCCTCATTATGTCAGGCAATATCAGTTTATGCTAGGGTTTTAAGTTAAAATTTTACATTTTTTTTTACACCAACGGGTGTAGGATCATACCTAGAGACTAACCACCAACTTTCAACTCGATTGGGCCATAAATAGTAAAGATATCAAGCTATAAAGATTGGCAGAGTAAATATGTATATAAAAAGAATTAATGGTCAATTAAAAAATTTTACATTTACTCCGCCAGAATGTACATCGAGAATGTATATCGAGCTTGCCAGCATCAGGCCAAGTGGAGGAATGGTGGAAGTGATAGGTGCTTGGCAGGCGAAACGGGAGGCCAGGGCTCGAATCCCCGGTATTTCGAAGCAGAAGATTTTTTAATTATTTAATACGTTCAATTTATTTAAATTGTCAGTGCGGCAAAGGTCGTGGGCTCGATTCCTGATTTGGTCAACCAATTTGTTTTCGTTTTTTAAATAATTTTTAATTTTAATAATATTTTTAAAATTTTAAGATATTGGTTAAATTGGGTCAAGTCACTCATTTATAACATTTACGTGTATAGGTGCCACCGAAACGATAGGTGGATAATTAAGGTTTAGTATGAGAATTGCATTGGCATCAAATCTTCGGCGTGCCGAGGCCTAGGCCCAGGGTATATTACTGTCGAGTGCACTCGACTGTTCCGCTTGTTAAATCTACCACACACAATAATTATGTTAACCATGTATGTACATACATATGTATGTATTTATGTTAATGGTACATTTTGTAGGAACAAGCCATGTATGTTACTATCTCTTTCGCCCTCATGCTAACTATCTGCCTCTCTTTCTGCCTTCGACAGTGCCTTATTGACTTGCAGCGCAATTTGTTGATCATTGGCACCACCGGCACATCGACGCCGTTTTTGCCGGAGAGTGAGCTGCCTCCTTGCGCCCGACTCACTGGCAATCCGGAGGACAACGAGCAGCAAGCCATTGACCAGGCAATTGAGCAGAGCAAGCGGGAAAGCGGCGGAGCCAGCACAAGTACCGCCAGCAGCAGCGCCAGCGCCATCAGTGCTCCGACCGTGTCCGGTTTCAATGCTAGCAATATTAACGCAATACAGCCGCTGGACCGTTTTACGGAACAGGATGTTAGCGATTTAATGGCATTGGGTTTTCCACGCAGCGATGTCCTGACTGTGCTGAGGCTCTGCAATGGTAATAAGGCAATTGCCAGCTCGATGCTGGTCAGCCGTAATGCTGCTGCCGGCGGTGGCGGATTCAGCTGAACGCTGCTCCAATGGCGCCACATGCTGTTCCTCCTCCTCCTCCACGTTCACTGCTCTGGGATAAATCAAAACAATTTTGCAATACACTACGAACTCAACAATATCAACACGATGCCGATGCTGACGCCAATTCCAATATATTTAACTAACACAAAAACTAAAAAAAAAAGAAAAGAAATCACAATTTTAATTTAGAAAAATTTTATTAACTAAATGAAAAGTTTTTTTTATTTATCTTTTGCTGTCCCCTGTACAATAGTTAATTCAATTGCGAGAGATTTAAGCTTCTAACTAAAAGCATATTAAAAATGTAGTCTACCCCAAGGTGGATTTACTATTAAGGTGACGTCGTCCGATGTGGCGAGGTTACAAACATTTTTTCATGCATGCGATGCACAACCTCTTTCGACAACGTTTGCAGGCATGCTGTCAAATGTTTGTAGCCTCGAAAGAGAGCAGCTGTGGTGACAACGTTACCTTATAGTAAATATACCTTGGTCTACCCCATACATACACACACACCACGACACACACATAAAAACGTATCTTTTCCTAGCATTAAATTTTTAACGAAATCCGATTTCGATTTGTGAAGTGTGAAGAACCTGCAACATACCGTCTATGCCAATGCCACATTTGTAATAGCCGCTTGCAACGAAGTGTACGAATTATATACACATTCACACAGACATACACTACATAATATACAGATCTTGGTATATATATACAATTATAAAATTTACAATTTCAATTAGCATTAAGCCTAAAACCAATGTAATGTTTGTATGAAGTGAAATGGTTTAAATAAAACAAGACTTGTTTTGGATTGGAATGAATTGACTCGATTTGATAAATAGCTGATAGCTATGCGGGGTTCAGTTAATGAGGAATACGGTCAGACCTTCATCCTGAACCGGACAAATAGAGGAGCATTTAACATCTGAACAATTTTAAATGAATTAATCTCAAATCAAAGACTTTGAACCAGGGATTAAAGCCCTAACCGAAACCTTAACTTAAAAAAAAAAAACAAATTTTTCATTTGACCGAAACCGTTAAACCAAAACTCAGTAAACCGAAATAACCGTTTCATTTATAAGGGTTGATTTAGCTTTTTTATACATAAAAAAGAAAAAATATTTTTATTTTGATTTGAATTTTCTTAACATTAATTTTTAATTTTTATTTGTGAAAGACCGAAAATAAAATAAAATTGTTAAATGAAATATAAAAATTGTTAAAGAATTAAGAAAGTAATGCCTTTTTAATAATTATTAATATACAGTCGAACTTCCCTAACTCGAATTTTCTCTAACTCGAACAAAATCGATTGACAATAGCGTTTACTGAGCAAATTTTATACAATTCTGCTTCCCTAACTCGAACTTCCCTTACTAGAGATGGGCACGGGCCTCCTTCTTAAGGCCCGGCCCGGCCCGGGCCCGAAATAAATCTTTCTGACCCGGTCCAGGCCCGGCCTGGTCAGATTTTCAAGGGGCCCGGCCCGGCCCGAGTACGGTCAAATTTCAAGAGGCCCGGCCCAATACAACTATATAAAATTTTTTTTAAATTAATTTTTTTATTCATAATTTTTTATAGTAAAAAAAAGTGTCATATTTTTTAATTACTAAAATTTAACAATTTATCTTAATAATTCCACAAAATGAATATTTACACAATTTTATGAAAAAAATAATTATATTTTATCTTCATTATTAAATTTTTTTCATTCAAAAGTTACATATTTTTATTTAAATAAATAAATATTTTAATAATAAATAAATATATTTTTATTAATCGATATGAAAAATTGACTTTTCGGGCCTAGCGGGATTCGGGCTTTTTGCTTAGGCCCGGGCCCGCACGAAAAAAAGCCCGTTTTCGATTTTCATGCGCGAAGCCCGGTGATATTTTGAAGAGGCCCGCGGGACACAAAGCCCGGCCCGGCCCGGCCCGTGCCCATCTCTATCCCTTACTCGAATTTCTCCTTAAATCGAACAAAAATAGTGGCTCGTGCTTCTGTAAGTCGAATTTTTCGGAAAAATCCCCAATAAAGTTTGAATTTTGTTTCGATTCTAGTTAATGCTTTTGTTACCGGCTCGTTTTGATACATACGTAATATTGCCGTGCATTAACATATAGTGATGGCATATGATGGAATATTGCATCTAAAATTACTTAATCTTGTGAAATTACTTTAGGAAAGATGTTCGTAATGCACTTCTTTGTGAGCGAATCAGCTCAAGATTATTTACCATGGCACCAGCACGTGTATTAAAATGTTTATCTCTTTAAGAAATCTTTAAACTTATTTGTTAAGAAATTCATAAGTGGACCAAAAAAATTGAAGTGGCTGAATAATACGAGATACGTATGGTATCTCATTGAAAACAGTTTTCATTAAAAGTTTGCCATTTGAAATGTATTTATGAATGAATAAAACTGTAGTTTCATTTAAAAAACTAAAAAAAAATAATTCCCTAACTCGAAGTCTCCCTAACTCGAACTTTTTTCTCGGATAATGGTGATTCGAGTTAGGGAAGTTCGATTGTAATTATATTTTTGCAAAAAAAAAAAATTTGTTTGTGAACCGAAACCATACCGGTATTTTAAAACCGAAACTTAAAAAATAACGGTTCACCGTTACGAAGCCTTTATTTAAAGATTTTGTGTAACCGATAACCTAAATGCGAACATAACCGAAACCGTAACCGTAAGTGAAACTGAAATCGATATTCGTTTCGGTTTTAATCCCTGCTTTGAACTGGCAACGATTGAAGACGTCTTTAAGAATAGTTTCTGTTTGTGATATACTCAAAAAAGGGAAAGAATCGCAGTGAATTAACATAACGAATGTCTTCGACATTAACTATATCTGATAGTTTTAGTAACGATGGATGCCTTGGAGAGTTTTTCACCATTGTCCCTTTCCCAACGCATGCAACTTTCTAAAAGAATTAGTTTCTTTTTTCCAGCTGTCTTTTGTGGTTGTTTGACAATTTGTTTTATCATTTTATTTATTATATTATGAATTATTTATAAATGTATAAACCGTAACATGTAGGTATGTACATATGTACATACGGAGACATTCTCGATACAGTCTTTGCCACCAAAAAAGCAAATTGGAAAAAAACGAAATATTTTGACTGGCGGACAAATAATGAGGGCATTTCCTCAATGAATTCCTTTATCTATTTTTGTTGTAATTATTATTATTATTCGGTGTATATGTTCACACACACACACACACTCTTGCATATACATACATGCAGATTGATGTACATTTTCATATATAAATTACAATAGTTGTTACTGCAGTTGTTGTTGTTACTTGTTATGCTGGGTACGTTGCTGTTGTTGTTGTTGTTGTTCAATTGTCGTTGTTATTATTTGTGTTGTTGTTCTTTCTACTCTTCATCATCGTCCTCGTCGTCCTCTTCATCATTGGCCCGCGACGATGCGTTTTTATGATTGAACTCCTTTTCGGGATCAAATTGCATGCCCTCCTGGTCGGCAGCATCCTCCTCATCATCATCGCCAGCAACTTGGGCATTCTCAGCCTCGGCGCGCTCCAAGCGACGCGCCAGATCGGCCTCATCGATGGCGGTGACAAGTTTGGGCGCCATTATCACTTTGAACTCGCCTTCGAATTCAATGATCTTGGCGCGTATGCTCTCAATGGCCACCTCCAATGCCTTGAGTCCGTCTGTCTTCTTTGTGGTAGATGTGGTCATCACATAGCTATCATAGTAATCAATAACATCATAATTCAATTCATGTGAATGCTAAATATTATTGACTTTGACTTACAGAGGCGGCGCTATCAGATTGATGCGTATGGGCAGCTCCTCGGTGCTCAGCTCGAGTCCCTTGCTGAGCGATGCTTTGACGGCATCGATACCCTCATAGCCGTAGCAGGAGCATTCAATGTCCGCACGGATTTTGACCGTGGGCGAGACCAGTTTGCGTTTGATGTTGCTCAGCAGCACCTCCTTGGTCTCCGCATCCAGGTTGCACTCATCGAACACCGACGGATCGGTCACCGACTGCTTAAAGATGTCATATGCGACCGTTTTGCTGTTGTATTTCTTTTCAAAATACCAGGCCGTCTTCTGGTACAGCTCCTCCAGCTTCTCGCTGCTGTCGTAGCCCAAGATATCGGCCACATGGCGCAACAGTGAGTTGATCGCCTTTGCCTTGGCAAAACGCTCGGTGCACTTTTCCACATCCTCGGGCGAAACGCGACGCTTGGAGAGATCTATGTAGCCCTTCTCCTTGTCCACACGTATGACCACCACCGGCTCTGTTTTGCCCACGCGTATCAGTTTGTTGATGGAGCGTATGCGACGACGCGACAACTCCGACAGCAGGATCATGCCCTCGATGTTGTTGTACTCGAGCAGATGGACGTAAGCTCCCATTTCGGCAATGGACAGCACATTGACCATGACGACATCCTCGATCTCCGGATATTTCTCATTGTAGAAGCGTGAGGTTAATGCCATTTTGCTGCTGCCTTTTGACCACTTATTTGCGAAGGCTTATTGTAATTGCAAACTGAATTGAAGAGAAAATGCCACCAACAAAATTGCAGCAAAAACGTGTACAATTCAGCCGAAACAAGGCGTAAGAAGAAGCAGGCGAGCGGCAATAGTGTTGTGTAATGACAATTGAGGCGAGTTTCAGACGGCGAATTATTATCGATACATCGATTGCATTGTACTGAATGCCAATGCAAGCTTCTTGATCAAATATTTTAAATTGTCTGCTGTTGCGAGAAAAACCAAATATATGAATTGATAATGATAGACAGCAGATAATTTTTATAACCGATTTAGTGCTAAGTATCGATAAGTTTGTAGTCTGCACCTTTCAATGTTGTACAATGCATCTTTTACATTCGGCGAATTGGGCAATGTTGCTTTTATCTGCACCTGGGTGTAATTTTAAGACATGTAAACTGTCGTTTATTTTTAATGACATCAAAAATGTTTTTAAGTTTTTTCACATTCATTTTGCACCAGTCTTGTAACATTATTGCGGTTTCAATTATTGGGTGTATTTCGTGGTGCCGCAAGCAGTTGGTGTGTACACACTGATGCGCGTGCACACGGCGACAAACTTGGTAGTCAGTCTGCGGATTGCAGCGAATTCGCTCATTTGAAAAAAATAAAACATGGCTGGAAGAGGTGGTTATGAACACGCTAGGTAAATATTATTAAATAATTTAAGAACGGCGCTCACCAGCTTGCCGAAATTGTGTTTAATTGGTGAAAGTACGTTCGCCGCGTGTGTCTCAACAAGTGCAAAAGTGCTCGAATGTATAATAATGCACGCGGTTTAAGCAAAAGTCAACCAATACACACATCCACACACGCATGAACACAAACACAGTCACACGCACACACAAACCCTAAAAATCTACAAGCATTCATACGTGCGTGTGCCTGTGCCTGTGTGTGTGCGCGCAAGTGTGCGTGTTTTTTTTTCTTCTATATTTCTTTTTCTTTGCTATTTTTTTTTCTGGCAATTTGCTGCGCTGTCGACCATTGGCAAACGTCGCTGTCAACGCTGGCGTCAGCGATACGCGATTCGTCTCTTAACTTCCCAAGTAGTCGCGGTAGTGGCAGCCGCAGCCGCAGCCACAGCGGCACTGCAGCAACGCCGCCTTCG
Source organism: Drosophila recens (assembly GCA_037043495.1). NCBI lineage: Eukaryota > Metazoa > Arthropoda > Insecta > Diptera > Drosophilidae > Drosophila > Drosophila recens. The sequence goes on from JBAMBJ010000686.1 coordinate 46,623, forward strand.
AGGGTTATGGGCGGCTTAAAATAGGCGACAAAGTTTGGAGGCGAAATTCGAAAAACGTATATTTGCGGCAAATAATTAAGAGCGCGCGCTTTTTTTTTTTTTTTAGTTTCTTGTTATTGCTTCTATGTTGTCCGATTTATTTACAAGATGCTCGTCAGTGTTATTGTTGATGTTTGCTTGCAATGTGAGCGGCAATTGTTTTTGTTATATTTCAATGCGTTCGGCTTCGATTCGGTCACACGTGCGTCGACGTCGCAGCCGGCGTACGTCATTGTTTTTGCTGCTGCTGCTGCTGCTGCTGTTGTTGTTGTTAATGTTTGGTATTTGATTCGCCTACTAACCGATATTTGTGATTACTTTGTGATACTTTCAGAGGAGGATTTGGAGGCGAGCGTCATGTGAGGCAACTGCCAACGGAACCGCCCTTTATTGCGTACGTGGGCAACTTGCCCCAGGGTCTCGTCCAAGGCGATGTCACCAAAATATTCAAAGACTTTGAGGTGAAAAATGTGCGTCTGGTGAAGGATCGTGAAACGGATATGTTTAAGGGCTTCTGTTATGTCGAATTTGAGACGCTGGACAACTTGGAACGTGCTCTCGAGTGCGATGGTCGCATCAAACTGGATGATCTTTCGGCCCCGCTACGCATAGATATTGCCGATCGAAGGAAAAATGAACGGTAAGAAGAACTTTGAGTTGGCATCTCATCAGTGCATCAGGATATCAGTAACCCAAATCTCTTTGTCATTTCATAGCCCTGGTGGCGGTATTGGCGGCGGTGCCGGCAACGGCGGCGGCATGAGCCGTGATGGCGGTCGTGATGGCTTCCAGAAACGCGGACCACCACGTCAAGGCGGCAGCAGTCAATCGTACAGCCGCGGCGGTCCTGGTACCGGCGGCGGTCGCGAAGCCGGCGGCGGCTCTGGTAATCGCGGCGATAGTAGAGGTTCGTACAATGATAATTATGGTGGTCACAGTGATAGAAGTCGTGGCGGCGCCAGCTCCGGCATGAATAGAGGATATAATGGTAAAGCATTTTTATCTGCCAACCAACTGCAACCTACAACAACCTACAAACACGTAGATGCATCTTTGTAGTGCTGCCAAAAATCTAAAATTTTGTAGTTGATTGCAAACAATTGAAAGCCCAACAAAAAAACAAAAAAAAGCATGGACAAAAACAACAGTATTAGAATGATCTCTCCAAGCGGCCTGCAATTTTCATAGAATTTGGCTCACCTCTTTACTTAGCGACTCCCCCCACCGCTCTCACTTTGATTTTAACTGGTTTACGCACTTTTCCTTAGTCATAGTCTTTGTTGATTCTGTTAACTGTTTTGGTTTTGAGCTTGAACTTTATTTAATTATTATTATTATTATTATTATTCTATTCACGATTTATCTGTTAAGTTTATGCTTTTTTGGGCGTTGTCCATCTCCTCTATTCTAACTCGGCTGTGCTCATCTGTTTCTGTTTCTGTTTCATTCACGTCAGCGTGATTTAATGATTCTAAATATATGTTATGTTACATATAGTTATAGAGTTATACAAGCAACTATTTTACATTATATAATTCATATACACACATGTAACAAAGATTTGAATTGATTTTCAAATGCACGCTTTGAAGACAAATACAAATACAAATAGAATTACACTGGCCAGCATGTGTTGCTCTCCATTAGAAAGGCTCGAGTTAGTAATGTAATCCGTCATTTGATCCTTTTTAATGCAACGATCCTTAATACAATTAACACATTTTAAACATGACCCATTCGTTTTGTTTTTTTTTTCTGTTTATTGTTTTCATTTTTAGATCGTCCGCTGAATCGCGGCCGTTATGGAAACTTTAACAACGATGAACGCTTTGATCGCAATCAGGATCGTGAACGTGGTCAGCGTGAAGGCAGCTATGGCAATCAGTCCCGTGATGGCGATCGCTATAACAATTTCAGTCGGCATCGTGACCGTGAGCGCACCCACTACAATCCTAACCAGCAGCCTGAACGTCCAAGCGGCGTTGCAATGGGAGCCATCGGTAACACAACAATGCATTTCACATATGTACATTATTCCAGTTAAATCTAATTTAATAAAAGGGGTTGCAGATGACACGGAACGGCCACGGCTGCAGCTGAAGCCAAGAACTATTGCGGCACCCATTAATGCGGTCGCTGAAACCAAACAATCGGCTTCAATCTTTGGCAATGCCAAGCCGCGTGAGGAGAAGCTTAAGGAGCTACAACAGAATGTCAATCACAATGGCGATAACGATAACGATAACTAGAATGTGGATCTTGTGTTTGTAATATGCCGTAAATGATATTTAGCAAAAAAGAAACAAGAAAACAAAACAAAAAACAAAGTTACAGCAAGAAGATGATGAAGAATGTAAACACAGAAACTTTTAGCGGTGTATATATATATGTATGTATACATATATATGAGAAAAGAAGAAGAAAAGCAACATAGAAGAGAGGAGGACGAAAAAACAACAAGAAAACAAAACAAAAACTAAAATAAACATAATTAATAACTACGCTATATACCTATTATATAAAAAGCTATGTACTATGCATGCATAATATATATATATATAACGATTTATATATGCATATACATATATATATATCTATCTATATATATATATATATATTTATACAAAGCGCTTGGCTGGCCCTCCCTGTCAGCCGAAGCAACAAAAGCAAACTTAACAAGAGGAAGAACGGTTACAGCAGCAACAACAACAACAGCAACAACACCAACCAACAACAAATAGTAACAAATAACAAATTGACAGCAACAAAAACCATATGAATATATATTTATCTAACTCGATGCGCAACGTTGACAAACAACTGGAGCAACAACAACAAACAGAAACAGTAACAGTAACAGTAACAGTAACAACAATGAAAGTCTTTAAATGTTAGTCTGTAAGCAGCGATAAAGTTAGAGCCGTGCATGTATTTGCGCAATGCTATTTGTTAGTTAAGTAATGCATATATAAACAAAAACAACAACAACAACAACATAACAAAAAAGAAAACAAAACGTTCTACCATATAAGTAAAAAAGAAAACAAAACAAAAAACAAAGCAAAAACTGATTAAAAAAACGACAAAAAAAATACAAAACAAACAAAATGCAAACAACAACTACAATTTGACAAGCGTTTAGCGTTTAGCAGGCAGGCAGGCAGTTTATACAGTTTATATAGCAAAATACAAGAAAAAACGAAAAAAATGAAAAAATATTAAACAAAAAAAAAACAAAACAAAAAACAGAATTGCAGTGAAAATCTAAACACCAACTAAGTACGTATTAAAATGGAAATCCATAACAGCAAAGCAAACAAATTTATTTATATACATATATTATATATATATATATATTTAAAGCATGAATTGTGTAAACCAAGCAAAGAAAAAGTGTAATTCGCATGTTCAATATATGACCAGTTTTTATTCTCTTTTCGCCCTCTTTCCCTTTCTCTCTTGTTTTGTAATAATATTTTTCTAGATTTTTTTTAATTAAAACTTTTTTTTGTTGATTTATTTTCGTAATATTCTTGTTGTCGGCTTCAATTTGGCGCAATATTCCCACTGACTGACAGAACCGACCCAGGAAGGGGCGACTGCGGCGACATTGATAAAAACATAATTTAAAGCTTAACTTAACTAAAAAAAAAATGAGAAAACTATTTTAATTCTTGTAGATAATTTTAATATGCAGCGCAAGTATATTAATTAAGCGAAATGTATGAATTAATTGTTCTTTTTTTTTTTTGCTTGCGACGTTTGACTTTAACTACGTCAAACAAATAATCTACACAATTAAATGTTTTTTCTTTTGTTTCCCTACATATTTTTTTTACAAATTAGTTTACGCGAGTTGTAAATTCGTTCAAAAATAAAGGTAACTCATAAACAACATCCATATGTGAATGATCTTTCTTCTCAATGCTGCCCTCATTCTCATTAGAGTCGGTTTATTTGTTACATTTTTCCATTATTTGTTCATTTGTTCAACAAATTTTAATAGTTTTTTTTTCAGAATTTTCGAAAATTTCTCGGGCCTATTATAAATTACACTTTTGAAGGAAACCTGCTGTCATTTTAACATGCGTTTTTTCATATGTTACAGAAAAGGAAAACTCCAAAATTTTAACATTTTTAAAATAACAAAAAGTTTGCTATCGATAGCTTTGAAACCGGAATTCCGATTGGGATGATTCAAATTTATAGCAATTGAATCTGCACACAATTCCATTTCTGAATGCCCAAAAAAACAAAAAAAAATATTCTAAAGAAAATCAAAAGAAAACAAAAAATAGGAAAACCTTAATGGAAAGCGTGAGATAAATTTCGAGACGTAAAAATACTAAAATACATTTTGTACCATAAAACATAACAATTTAAATTTAGAAAGAAAACGTGGGATGGACGTAACAACAACAACATTAGCAACAAATATTAGGAATGCAATAAACACAACCGAGCACGCTAATCGCCAGCTAAAAATATATAAATATACATATAATAATTAAAAAGAAAACGTAAATTTTTTATAATTTTAGCTCTAAAATTAAATTAAATAAAAAGTCAAAGATTTACCTACTAAAAATGCGTAGACAAACAATAAACAATTAGCAGCGGGCAAGTAAGCAAAAATTAAAACAAAGCAAAAAAAAATTAAATTTACATTTGTATTTAACATTAACATCTAAAAGTCCCCTCCAGAAAATTATTTAAATGAACAATAACAACAATATAACATACCTATCCGAATTATGTATTGTAATTAAGAACTTTGATATGCATTTTAAATGACGCCCAGTACGAAACATTATGGAAAATCTAAGCAAAATGAGAAAATACAAGAATTTATACAAAGCAAAGTAGCCGTTAAATTACGTCTTAAAAAATAAATATAAATATGCATATGGTATATATATCCCGATATGTATACATATATAAATATATATAAATTCATCAATAAATGTGTATATATTTATATACGTATATATAGTATTATATATTTAATGACAAATTGAGAGGTTTAAGCTATTTGCATAATCTTAATACGAAAAAAAATGGCAACAATTTCTAAAAATTATTTAATCAGCAAAACGAATTAAAACTCAAAGCTAAAACTATAAAAAATATAAAAAATAGCAACAACAAAATTAATTACATAGTTTCATAATCCAATGCTAACAAATTAAAACAAACAAATAGAAAAACAAACCAAAACCCCTTATAAACTAAAGCTGAGCTTCAGCTAACAATAATATTAACAACAACAAAAAGCAAAAATTTAAATATTACATAAAATTATTTAAAAGTTCTTAACAAAATATATATACATAATATATATATTTTTTTTGTTGTTTGAACATTTTGTACGATATATATACATATATATATATATATAAACAAATCCACAATTTACTCGGTTTTATTGGGTTGGACAATTCGGTTTCGTAAGATTCAGATTTTCTCCCAAAGGTTAAAGGTAACCCTTCTCACTTACGCTGGTTACGAAACTGGTAAGCCAACAATTTAACCCCCATTAAATGAGAAACGTACAAAATGATTAAGTGATCCCATATCTAAATACGTAGGAAAAATACCGATTTGAAATTTAGTTTTTTTTTTTTTTTTAAGTAACCCAAATATTAATATCCAAAATTCGATTGTCAATCAAATCTATGGTAGAAATTTTGCATTATTCGGTTTATTATATGAAATAACAGCGAGAAGTATAATTTTTAATCTAATTTTATCGTATATATACCTTTATAGCTAAAATGATATAGAGAAAATATAGCTAACATTTTTAATGGAAAAATGCTGTAAGTATAAAATTGAAAATGGAGACGCCTTGAGTAAGTCTAACGTCAGTAAGAAAACTCCAAAAAGCACTTATCTCGTTGGTAATTTTCGCGCATTTTTTTGTTCCCTTTTAGCTCGTGCTTCACGTGACTAATTGATTACGTCACGCGCTCATCACAAGTATAGTCGAACTTTCCTAACTCGAATCACCATGATCCAAGAAAAAAGTTCGAGTTAGGGAGACTTCGAGTTAGAGAATTTTTGTTTTTTTGTTTTTTAAAATAAACTACAATTGCATTCAATCAGAAATACATTTCAAATTTCAAATTTTTCTTGATACTTTCAACAAAAATGGATTCCAGTTTGTTCAAGACCTGACAATATTCTCAAAAATTGGTTTCTTCGTTCTTTTGCTGTATCCAGAAGAAGTTCCCGATTCAAATGTAATCATAATTAATATTTAATTTTTTGATATAATGAAAAATGTTTTAGCTGAGATACCACATTTTTCAGCAACTTTAATTTATTTGGTCTACTTTTAATTTCTTAACTACTAATAAGTTTGAATATTTCCTAAATCATTTTTAAACATTTTAGTACGACAAAGAAGTACATTACGAACATCTTTCCTAAAGCAATTCCACAAGCTTAAGTAATTTTTGATGCAAAATTCTATCATATTCCATCAAAATTTGTTAACGTATGTTAATATTAAGTATCAAAACGAGCCGGTAACAAAAGCATAAAATATAAACGAAAAAAAACTCGAACTTTATTGGGAATTTTCCCGAAAAATTCGACTTACAGAAGTACGGGCCAATATTTTTGTTCGAGTTAGGGAGAAATTCGAGTTAGGGAAGTTCGAGTTAGGGAAGTTCGACTGTATTTATCTAAGCATGTGTTTGTAGTTTGCATGTGCGTTAGAGTGGGTTGATTTGTATGGAGTAAAAATAAATTTTTTTCGACTCTAAGCGGCTTTCAAAATCTTAATCTACGACCAATTCTACTTATGAAGGTTTGTCCAAGAAAAACTATCATAATCGAGCTTTCCGATTTTAACGAGAAACATGAGAAATTACATGCAAAGCCAAAAATTATCATAATTTCTCGTTTAAAATAACGTTACCTGTCGAATCGGATTACTAATACAAATATCATATATGTAATTATGATTCTTGCTCTCGCACGAGTGTTGCCAATTTGTCCTTTTTGTCCGTTTTGAAACTGCGATTTCCGGAAACATTTTAAAACGTCGACTATCCGGAAATGCTTATTTTGTTTTATCCTTTTTTTGTGTAGAGGCGTTGGCAACACAGTCTCGCACCCTTCGTGATGCTTCGTCACTAGCGTGAATGATAAATGTCAGAAAAATGGGCAAGTTCCCATCGTGCGTTGGTCAGTTGCTATTTATAATAGGGCCAATTGAAGCGTAAGCCAAGACCGCACACATGCACACGCATACACACACACACACATGGACACAGCCCTGCAGTACGGATGGTGTAAAGACAGCCAGTTCTAGCCCTGTGATGCGTCACTAGTAGTTAACAAAACCGTTAGCTTCAAGTAACTTAGAGGATGCTGGCAAATCAAAAAAAATTCCAACCCAGTCACTAGTTGTTTATTTAATTGCTAAAACCAAAAAATTAATTTAAAATGTTTGTTTTTGTTTCTAAAAAATGAATTTTTACAAACATAAAATTGAAATATATAAAGTTAATGTAAATTTATTTTGAGCCGTAAGGTTGAAAGAATACTTATTTTTTCAAGTTTTATAATTTTCTATTTTTAATTTTTATAGTAAAAATTGAAAATAACAGATATAATAAATTAAAATAAAAGACAGCTTTTACATAAACTCATAAATTAGCCATACTAGATTTTGCTAAAAATCATACGGATGTCTCCAACTTTATGTTCCTTCACTTTCGACGGTTACTGCTCGATAAAATTTGGTGTACATGAAGTGTTATTAGCAATTGCAAATCAGTTTTAATTTTAAATGCAGCTGCGTTTTTTTTTTAAGCCGGGGCGAATAATTACTGTTTTAACCCTTGCACACTGGTTCCTGTTGTATGGGGAAGGCGGCCAAAAATACTTCTAGTAGAGGTAGAGGCTTGAAACTAAACAAAAAATTTTTATAAATGTATAGTAAAATTATGTATAAAAATCATTTGGATCGGACCACCATATCATATAGCTGTCATATGACCGATCGGTCTGAAATCAAGTGTTTGTATGAAAAACTTTTTTGTTGTTTGAGATATCTGAACCAAACTTACAGAATTTGCATGTGGGATAGTCCAATACATCCTGACTAAATTTGGTTGAATTCGGACCACCATATCATATAGCTGCCATACGAACGATTAGTCTCAAACCGAGTTTATGTTGAAAAACTTTTTTGTTGTTTGAGATATCTGATCCAAACTGACAGAGCATGCATATGGGATGGTCCTATACATCCTGACCAAATTTGGTTGAAATCGGACCACTACATCATATCATTATGCTGCCATAGGAACGATCAGTCAAAAATCAAGTCTTAGTATGAACAACTTTTTTGTTGTTTGAGATATTTCAGCCAAACTGACACAATATGCATATGGGATGGCCTCATGCATTTTGACAAAATTTGGTCGAAGTCAGACGACTATAGCATATAGCTGCCATAGGAATTACATGTGTTTTTTTAACGTTGAGGTTAGGTTACATTTTTGTATATAGCAAGAGCCCTGGCGCCTATTGGCACTTGAAATTAACATCACATAATCTTCAAATGTTAATTCATAATATACAAAAAGATTTTTTGATTGCTGACTTTTGCTTTATAACGAAAACTCTAACGAAACACAGCAAAGACAAACACAGAACGTCTAAAATAACGTACTTAACACAATACCGATTTACACAAAACACAGCAGGAAGTACATATACTTTTTGTTGTATAAATATAGATAATACCTTTATTTATAAAATTAAACCCTTCCATCGCACAATAACTTTGTTTTAAATGGGTTTTTAATTTTTTTATTAACTGCTCTACTTGCAAGTTGCTCACCAAAATAATATCATGCTGTCTCTTTCGATGATATTCTTTCCGGTTGGACATAGTAGTCGTAGTTGCAAAGGTCCTTGCTTACATGGAGCTAGGACCTTTGCAACTTCTTCGAATGACGGTGCGGTACCCTTTCCTATTTTCAACTCGGAATGGATGTCTGCGTTTTTCAGTTATTTAATACTGAAAATTAGGCACAGCGCTTCAAAGGAATACTGCCAAAATTTATTCAACTTCACAACAATCCTCGGGAGGATTGTCTTTAATTAAATATCGCATCAAAAGCTGCAACAAAGCAGTTAATTTCATTATTTCATTGATTTCGTTGATTTTTCATGCAAAAATGAGGTACCTTTTATTAAATTTCTTACATACATTTATGTACATATGTATATGTATGTATGTATGTATGTCTGTATGTATGTATGTATGTATGTATGTATGTCTGTATGTATGTATATAAAGCAATAATAAAAGTATTACAATTCTTAGCATGAATATTTTATAATAAGCACTTATTTCTTTGTACTAGTGAAATACATTAGTACAAACGATTTAGCCCTAAACCTTGGCACTAGGCAAATCGTTAGCTCATATTAATACAGCGCGCCACGTTTGGCGGGTATGCAGTGTTAAAAACCATTGCAAAATCTATCACCAACTCCTTCGGCAGTTCGCTAGGTTTTCTCCGGTCACTGGTACTGCAGGGAGGCAAATTTTCACAGGCACGCACACACACACACACACTCACAGTTGTGTTTTAAGGGGGCGACTTGGCAACTGTAAAAGGTGTTTGGCGCGTCGCTGTCTCCGCCGTTGCATGATGTCATCGTCGTGGCACATGCTGCCAATAACGACGCACACGCACACACACACACGCACACACACATATGTGAAAAGGACACAAGTGCGTGTATTGCATATGAAAAATATTTAAAACAAAAAGTCGAACACAGTCGAACCACAGCACTATGGAGTATTTTACCGAAAATGTGTTACGTATATTTATTAATAACTCGTAAACTAAGCAAGATATTTTGATGCGGTTTTTTTTATTGTGTTATACAAACCCTTGGAATTTTTTTTTGGAAAAGTGGGCGTGGCAACATTTCCGCCCCAAATTCTTTTTTATGCTAATTTTTTATTTATCGGTAGCAACTTAGTTCATGTTTTCTATTGCAACTAACAAATTTGATCTCTCTATATATTATTATTAATATAAAAAAATTTATTTGTTGAACAAAGAAAGCTGTAAGCCCTCTTTAATAGCTGTAAGCATTAAATTAAAAAAAAAAATTGGGGGCGCAAGTGTTGACACGCCCACTTTTCCAAAAATATTCTAGGGGTATGTATAACAATTAATTAATTAATGCCTCAATAAGAGATCGAATTCTCCATACAAAAAGCAAGCAAATCATCACTGAAAAATTGTGAGGTTACGCGCTAAGAAATTGAATTGCAAAAAAAGTGGTCAAATCTGGAGCTTGAGATAAACTATTCTGAATAGAGAAATAATTACTCTACAACATGGACGAGGACGCAAAACTATCAATTGTTAACAATTTTGTTAAAGTCTTTGCAAAGTTCAACTTTACTATCCGAAATTCGACATTGACAGTACTTGCTAAATATACACATTATAAGAGAGACACGTACAAAATCAACAATATACAAGCATTTACACGTAACACAAACCTAAACAGTTGACATCCATTTTAAATTTGAATTTATAAAATGATTCTTTATCCTGTGTTTCAATTTGAAAGTGCACTTTAATTTTGCCGTTAATAAAAGCATGCGGTCATCGATTGAAACAGCTAACTTTAACAGCTGGTATCTTAAAATTCGACTGTTATGTTAACATTTTTGGAAAGTAACTAACAGTTTGAAGTGTTTACTATATGTTAGCATCAAAAAATCATACATTTGCATACATTTAAAAAATGAATAAATGACACTTTTTCGGTAAAATACCCCATAGTGCACAGGGTTATGTCCATCTAATGTGAATAGTATGTGGGTGTGTGTGTCGCATAATTTTTTTATGAATTTTCAGCACTGGTCAGGTTTTTGTTTGTCGTTTCATGTGTTTCATTCACCGTTATTAGAACGCGCGCGTAATGACGCCATTACAAGGCTTAAAATAACAACAACAATGAGAACAACAATAACAAGGAAGAAAATGGGACAACCCACAATCATGAGCTGTGTGAGTGCGCACGCATGTATGTGTGCGTGAGAGTGCGCATGCAAGTGTGTGTGTGTGTCGGCATAATTAATTGCCTTTTAATTTGCATTTCAGCGCTGATTATGATAATCAATGGGCTCGAATCCGCAGCATAACATACTTGTAAACTGTTGTCATTCTGATGGAAAGCTTTCCTTGGAATGCAACTTTCTGGTTTTGTTCATTCTTACGAAATGTACAAGCACACATGCATAAATACATATGTATGTACAGAGGAATGCGACCATTTGCTTACTTCCAATTATTTTCAGCTCATGATTTATATAATAATTTGGTCCCCCCTTATTAAAAAGCTGCCGAGTTATATTCTTAATAAACAAAATTCATTGAATAAATTGCAGGCTCTTCTAATATCTTAAAAATAATCTCTTATTTTTTGAAATTTAACATTTTTGTAATATTAATTTAACACAAATACATATGTACATACATTTTTACAAATACTTTTTTTTTTTTAAATAATATCATTTTAACCTCCAGTTTTTTATTTACAGTGTGTCTCTTCACTGAAATCTCTGTTTTAATATTAATGTTCGAAAGATCGAATGCTGTTTTTTATATCCTTACTTGATATATGTACGAATTTCTGCAAAATGAGCCCTAAAAGACGTTAAATTAAATTTCTAGATTAACAAGTCAGTAAAATCTTAAATTAAGATATTTTTATCTTTTTCCTTTTGATTGCCCAGAATTCCCAAATGGTGCTTGTTCAACGGGCACTGAGAAATTAAGACTTTGCTTAAAGGAATACATTTATGTATTCAGTCTTTCTTTATTCCCATCACATCAACTAAAAGTATTCAACACATGTAAAGGCCAGCAAGAACAACACTCTGACTGTTTGGAATGAATACAAAAATTATGAAAAATTATTTATTTATTTATTTATTAACATTGATAGTTAAGCTTAAAAAACTAAAACTAACAAGGAGTAAGTATAGCGCTAGCTGCAGAGGCTTTCGGCTTTATGAAAAATATATTGTCACATTGTCACATTTAATAAGAACACAAATCAATCAACTTTGAGAGCTAGAAAAATAAAAATATAACTTAGCTATAAACTAAATACATATGACATTTTAAGTGTTTTTCATTCAAATAGTTTTTCATATTAACATTGACAGATTACTATATTTTTAATGAGTTTTATAGTTGTTTTTATGAGTAAAGTAAAAACACCAAATTTTAACAATAAAGTACATTTATTTTTATCAGTGTAATTTTAGTCAATTGTCAAACCAAAGATCGCAAGGCAGTTCACAGCTGGACAAAAGCTGAATTGTATCGAATGCTGCTTGCATTTGAGTGCATAGTAATTCAAGTGTGGATGCCATGTGGATGGCAATGGCAATAAGTTAGAGGAGATGGGAGAAACACAGCGTCCACCGTTCATCGCCCGCAGCGCATTGCAGTTAACCCCGAAAAACAATGAAGCAAATGGCATTCAGTAGTTACAGCACACACACACTCACACATAGAGGGAGAGAGAGAGAGAAGGAGAGAGTGAGACATGCTTTGCATGTTGTGCTCCATTTTGAGGCAGCCAAAAAATCAGTCAACTGCATGCAGCAGTTGAGCAAATCGCGTGCCGTACATTTACCCCAGTCTGAAGAGGGACAGGGTGGGGTGGGGGGTCTATCACTCCATTTTCTCTCCTAGCGACCCCCTCTCACCATGGCTTTTGCTTTTGCCTTGGCACTGGTGCAGCTGCACTCGCACACTTTGCTTGCCTACAAAAGGGCAGAGAGAAAGCACGTGGTGGGAGAGGGGGAGAGGAGGAGGTGGTTGGCATAGCGAGGATGTCTGCCCCACAAATAGACTGCGGCTGCAGGGTGGCAGCTTTGGGGAGGAGGGTGGCGTGGCGTGGCGTGGCTAAGCGTCAAACGTTTGGCTTCGTGGCATTTGGATGATTTCTGCCTATTTGTGAGTAACCCCCTCCCCCACCTCCCTCCTCTCCCTAGCGAAATGTTCCCTTTTCTTTTATTTGTGGACTTTAATCGCGTGCTTGCTGCACATTTTAACGCTCGTTGACGGCGTCGCCATTGTTGTTGCTGTTGTTGTTGTTGCTGATGTTGTTGTTGTTGTTGGTTGCCAGAGCAACGGATTGGAGCACGAAACGAAATGCAAAGCAAAGCAAAGCAAAAGAATGAGGTTCTGTGGTTATTGACTGAGCGGCCAAGAGTGGGCAGAGAGAGAGAGAGACAGAGAGAGACAGCACTCTTAGCTCTGTTTGCTGTGTAGCAGTTGCGTAGGGAGGGAGAACGGGCTAAAAGGGAGAGGTGCGTTGATAATTTGCTCATTGCGTTTCATTCGATGGCTGCTGCAATTTGTTTGTTGCATACTTAACGGCGTGTAAATCTATCTGCATTTGTGTGTGCGTAACAACTGCAACTTAAAAGTTGCTTATTAGAATCTGACTAATCACTGCGGACGGCAGTCCGCGCTAGTGACGAAAGCAGCACGAAGTGTGCGAAGGCGACTAGCATATATATACACATGAAGAATGGAAAATTTGATAGGACTGTCCGATCAGGTCGAGTTATCAATCGATCGAAAGGTATCAATTTAACTTAAAAATGTGTTCTAAGACTTTTGGAAACTCACCTGGTTCGTGAGATAAACAGGTGTAAGTGGGAGGGGAAAAATTTAAATGATTGGAGCAAATGAGGCCGTTGGAGCCTTTTTGATTTTTTCAAATTAAATTTTTTACTATTTTAATCAAAAAGAACGCGTTGAATGATACATCAATCAAAAAAATCCGACTACTCGCTCAAAAGAAAATTTATTTTTAAATTTTAAGTAGCCTTCCGAAAATGAAATGAAAAGTCAGATCGTCAGTTTGTTTGTTTGGATCAAATCGTTGATTTACCTTAAAAGTTTTGATGAGGACTTGTTCCTGATCGAAAATCTCGAAACTTTTGCTCTACGACTTTTTCGAAAAATCGCTAGTTTAGCGGGAAATCGCTAAAACCCGCTAAAATTAAACCCCCATAGTATCCAAACCAAAGAAGCTACAGATATGATCTATATGTAGTTGGAAAGGTATTTTAAAGAGCTCTTAAGCATACCTTCAAACATTTCTAAAGTACATAGGTAAAAAGCTACAGGTGAAATAAGGTAATTTTTTCCACATTTTGGCGGTTTCCGCCAAATTGCAATCTGTTTGAGCTTGTCAAATTTCGCGTTTTTTGATATTTCATACATAAGTTTTTGTTGATTGGTTTGGAAGATATTACCAGTTTTCTAAATATGTGAACTAAATTATATAAACAGCAACTGAGTGTCGTATCAACCATATATAAGCAGCAGCAAAGTGGCATAGCAGCTAGAGTTTGAGAGTGCTGATAGCTTTTGCGCTGGGCATGTGTGTTTGTAAAGGGGACCAGTGTTGCCAGACAGTTTGTTTTAGCTTGTACAAACAATAAACAAAGTTGACAAAGCTATACTGTCAAAAAATATTGCAATTTCAAAATTTCTGATGTCTTTTTCAAAAATTTTTGATATCCAATAAAAAAACCTCTGTACGAGGTAAAAGTCTAGTGACGAAAACATTTTCATGCCCCAAAATTTGTGATATCCAATTTTGTGACGAATAATATTAAGTTTTACTTATAAACAGTGAGTTTTATTTGGTATGAAGAGTTGAGGCATTTTAGCGCAATGTGCCGAGTGTCAAAATTATGTTTAAAATAATTAAATGTAAAACTTAATATTATTCGTCACAAAATTGGATATCAGAAATTTTGGGGCATGACAATTTTTTCGTCACTAGACTTTTACCTCGTAATAATTAAAATGCACAGAGCAACAAATCCAAGTATTTCGTGCTTAATATCGAGAATTTTAAAGCTTGAAGTTAGTTAAGTCGAGAATCACAAACTTATTTTGAAGTCCGACATTCTAAGTTTTTTTAGTATCTTTAAACTTAAATGTAATTTAACACAGCTCAATCTAAAAGAAAGTTCATTTAACTCTGTTATTGAGCACAAAACAATCTTAGGGCCGTTTTTTTAATGTACATATATGTACATCTGTATCTAAGATATGATTTAAAATTTGACAGTAATTTCTATACATTTTACGTTAAAATATATTTTCAATAGCTATCAAACACTTTATTTAGACATTGAAAAAACGGGCCTAAGGCTCGTGTAGAGCCTTGTGTAGATAACTATTGAAAAGAGAATGTTACGTAAAATGTATAGAAATTAATGTCATATTTCAAAAATTGTGTTAAATTCAACTTATATGTACATACATTAAAAAAAAGAGCCCTAACACATCATTGAGAATTTGAAGCAAACAAACGGAAAGAGATATCAGACTTAGAGATCTTGATTTAAGTTCATTTCGTGCCTGAGTTTTGAGCTTTAATAAAGATCTTTCTTGTTACTCCAGGGCTTTTTACTTGATTCAAGATTCTTTTCATTCATATGTTATAAAGATTATTTGTACTTGATTGAGTGATTGACTGAGTGACTCAATGATTGATTAACTAAATGAATAAAATTATCGACTGGCTAATTGACTGAGTGATTGATTTATGGATGAACTGACTGACTGACTGACCAAGTGATTGACTCACTAACTAAGCGGGTGACTGGATAACTAATTGATTGGCTGATTGACAGACTTACTAAGTAAATGTTGGTCAACTAAATAATAACTAGAAAGCACACATAAAAATTATAAAGTGTTGGATAGTTGAAATTTGAGATCGATAATTATTATGCCTTTTATTTTATTTACGTTTGTTTTAAAGCACGGACAAAGCCGGTCAGCAACTAAATACCCAATGTAGATTTATATTTTGTGTGTGTGTAGAGAAATCCACGATCTCACTTATACAATGTACATACATACATAACTGTATTTTGAGCATTACGCGTAATTATAATGACGATGGCGACGACGATGGCATAATTAGCCTTGTTATTTATATGTTATTGTTTTTGTTGTTGTTGTTTTTGTTGTTGTTGTCGATGGAGCTGCAAACTGTCGGCACGTAAGCGACAGCAACAACAATAAGCGGCAGAAAAGCAACAAAACACGCGCGACTCATAAACCAAATTTATGTAGATTTCTCTCCTCTCTCCTCTTTCCTCTTTTCTCCATACTCCCTTTTCTCTTTCTCTCTCTCTCCCCCTCTCGCTTTTATCCCCATCTGCCTGTGCCCTTTCACCTGTTACCCCTGTCACAGAGACACCCCTCCACTCCACCTCCCTCCCTCTAGCTCTATATATCAAGTTGGCTGCCCTTGTGAGCCCAAAGTGCAAAGGAAACGCACAGTTTGAATAATGTAAGGTTATGTTAATTCGAGTATAGCGAGCAAAATCGGGAAGACGAGGACGGAACGTTGGCAAGGACGCAGAACAGGACGATATTGAGGAAGGCTGGAGGTGGAGGTGGCGGTGGCGGTGGAGGGAAGACGAGTGGGTGGCAGAGAGAAGAATGCAAGGTGCAAATTACTCGCACACACAATCCACGCCATTGCCTGGCAGTTAGAGGTCATCCTGTTCCTTAGCCCCCATCCCTATTTCCATCTCCATCTAAATCTTCACCTCCTCCTTCCTCCCATCACAGAGTCTTTCATTTCCCTTCCTTCTTGCCAAGACACACGCAGCGGGAGAAGAAACAGCTCGCTAAAATGGAAAGTGCACTTGCACTTGACTCAAAGTGGAACCTGTCGACACAACATTGATTTCCCGACTTTAAATAGGCTGAAAACCCGCAAAGAAATTGGCTGTCAACTGTTTTAGAATGTCTTTAGTTAAGGATCAGTGTCGCTTTTTAGCTACCACATCAAATGTTTCTTTAACAATTCTTATTTAAAAATACTTCGATAAGTCGTCAATTCGATTTTTGTGGAAGCGATATTCAAGTACTTCAACTCGATAATTATTTAATAAATAAAAAAATTAAAATTGTATACTGCCATTTTAATGCGGAATAGGGGAATCTCAGCATTATCCTTTCTTTTAACAAATCGATAAAAAAGATTATGGCGTAGGGAAAAGTATTCTCCGATCATAGATGAAAGAGGAGCATCGGAGCGGATTCGTTCTAACATTGACGACAATGCAAAATTAAAAAGGACAATTTTGATAGTCAGTCATATTTTTTAAGCTTTTGAAAATATAAAGCTTTTCCCTATGATGGAAAGATGGAAATGCAAGCAACCTTTAAAACAAGAAAAAAAACCAAATTTGTAAGACGCTAAAAAACATTTCATAACAAAAACATTTCAAAATGAAAAAAAATTTGGTTTTTGCCGTTTATCTGGGCTGCTAATTTTGATGAGCCCCTAAAGCTATGCAATGCATTTTGTTGACCGTGTAAGGAACTTGTGTTCCACAACGCCAGCTAACATCTACAACGGGTAATTTATGTATGTATGTACATTCAAACATATATTTCTTTTGCTCGATGAGCGTCATTCAAATCAATCCCTTTATGGGTGTGTGCGTTTTTGTGGGTTTGTGTGTGTATCTGTCTGTTGTTGTAGTTGTAGTTGAGTGGACAAAGCACTATGGGGTATATTACCGAAAAAATGTCATTTATTCATTTTTCAAAAGTATGCAAATGTATGGTTTTTTAATGCTAACATATAATAAACACTTCAAACTGTTATGTAACATACCAGAAATGTTAACATAACAGTCCAATGTTAAGATACCAGCTGATAAAGTCAGCTGTTTCAACCGATGCCCGCGTGCTTTTGTTAACTGCAAAATTGAAGTTAATTTTTTAATTGAAACACATAAAAGAGAATCATTTTATAAATACCAATTTGAAATGGATGTTAACTGCTCAGGTTTGTACTACGTGTTTCTGTGTGTATTTAGCAAGTGGTGTCAATGTCTAATTTTGGAAAGTAAAGTTAATCTTTGGAAAGAGTTTAACAAAAATGTTGAAAGTTGTTGAAAGTCCTTGTTCATGTTGTAGAGTCAATATTTCTTTATTCAGAATAGTTTACCTCAAGGTGCGCCTCGGTGCGCCTTTATCCCAATCCAATTTTGTAGCACGTAACCTAACAATTTTTCAGTGCTAATTTTCTCGCTTTTCGTATGGAGAATTTGATCTGTTTTTGTGTCATTTATTAAAAACTCGAAAACTAAGCAAGATATTTTGATGCGGTTTTTTTCTAGTATTATAAAAACTCTTCGAAATTTTTTGGAAAAGGGGGCGTGGCACCATCTCCGCCCCAGATTTTTCTTTTTAATTTTTTTTTTTTTGGTACCCAGTAAGTTTATGATTTATATTGTAACTAGCAAGCTTTGACCTTATATATAATTAGCAATAAAAAAAAAGTATTTGTTGGACATAGAAAGTTGTAAGCCCTGTTAGACAGCTGTGAGCATAAAATTAAAAAAAAATTAGGGGGCGGAGATGGTGCCACGCCCCCTTTTCCAAAAAATTTCGAATAGTTTTTATGATACTAGAAAAAAAAGCGCATCGAAATATCTTGCTTAGTTTACGAGTTATTAATAAATGACATATTTTCAGTAAAATACCCCATAGTGCAAAGGTGCGGAAATTTAGTTGCACTTGACAATGCGATGGACGACAGATAACGCTGCATTGCAACTGTCGTTTTCTCGCAGCCTCACCCCTCACCCCTCTCTGTTCACCCGCGCTTAACCATCACCAGCTGCAAACAGCTGGTGTTTGTTGGTGTTGCTCCTGCGGCTGTTGTTGTTGTGTTGTGTAGTGTTGGTGCTGGCAAGCGTTGCCACTGTCAGAATGTCGTCATTGTTCATTCATGAAATGAGCGTCTTTTTACTTTTGCCCAACAACAACAACAACAACAGCAACCACAACAACAACAGCCGCAGTGGTCGCAAAATGAAATGGGTACAGAGTAGGAATACCAACAGCAACAACGTGATATAGAGTAGAAAAAGGAAAAGGGAAAATTTGCAAAAAAAAGAAGAGAGAGAGAGAAAGAGAGAGAAGGAAAGACGCGCGTGGTAAAGGAGTGCTGGATAAAGTGTGTATATATGTATGTACATATATATACATATATATTTATATATGCAAGTATATATTATGTGTTTGTGTGTGTGTGTGCGAGGACACTACGAGGACGTACGTGCGACTTTGTTGCCATACTGAAGCTGTTATACCCTTGCATTATGGGTAATCTCACGAGCTTGTGAGGCCGAAACCCACTTTGTGAGAGTCGCCAATTTGAAATATTTTTGAGTGCAACGCATTAACAAAAGATGGTTCTTCAATGCTGCGTACCAGAAATATCAGTAGATGTCGCCACTTCGAAGAAATCAGCAGTTAAACACAGGGCTGTCATTCACAAATTTTAAAGTTTTGTTCTCAATTTGAGTGTGCCAACCAGTGAAAAACTAATCAACATTAGGACAATTTTTGAAATGAGTTCTAATCAGTGTGATTTGTATTATGTGTTTGTAAGTTTCAAATGTAGAAATTAATCGTGCTGTCCCCTTAATAATGCAAAAGTGCAAGTAGTCTAACAACCGAAATTTATTCATTAAGTCTCATTTTTTAAAAGGTATTTAAAATGAGTACAGCGAAGTCCATCGCTGAAATATATAGTATTGTTCGCTCTAGAGTATTTAAGGTAACAGTCTAGAAGCAGTATCCAGTCTCAAAAAAAAAAAAACACACACACACAGAAAGAGGGCGATTTATGATGAATTTAGGTAAAAATATTTTTAGGGAGTCTCCACAATTTTTTTGTTGTTGAATTTTGAAAATTGAAAATTTTCAATGCAAAATGAGCTTTTGCATCGTTGTTTTGTGAATGTTTTCAATAATACGTATATGTTCATTTTTGTATTACAATTTTTAAATGCATTAAAAAAAAACTAGTGGAGCAGTGTTGCCAGGAATTGAGCGCCCGCATAAGCTAGATGTTGAGTAAAAATAGGCTAAAATAAGCTAAAAACAAAATTGCAAAGAAAATGCAAGAAAACATACAATATCATTAGGTTTTTCTTGAAGTTAAATTAGTTAACATATCATATCATCGATATCATATCATTATTTCCTTCCTCATTCATATGAATTTGGTTTTTTTTATTAAGACTAACACATTTTTGTGATGCTGCCGCATGCTGCCTTATATCAAAAACTTTTGCTGCTATTGTTGATTTGCAGCTGGCAATTTCCGAAGCCAATCCTTAAATTTATTACTTTCCAATCAAGCATCGAGGAATAGTTGCTTTTACAATATTTTTGGCATTTTTGCAAGGTTCACTTTGATTTCACAATTCAAAATCGGCGATAACACACCAATCAACATATCGATGACACCACCGATTAGATATCTTGTTCTTTGTTACGTGAACTTTATTCTAATGATCGTGAATTTGTGATCATTAAATAAAGTTCACGTAACAAAGAACAAGATCCGATATTTTTATGCCGTGAAATATTTTATAGCTATGAAATATTTCGTTGATGTCAAGAAAACATTTATTGCTAGAATATGCTATAAGAATTTTAAAATATGCTAGATTTCAGGCTATAATCTATTTGCAAATTTTTTAAGCTTTTTCGTTTTCAAATATGCTAGCTCTATCCTGAAATATGCTAAATTGGCAACACTGTAGTGGAGACCCCCTAAAAATATGTTTACCTTAATTCATCATAAATAGCAGACTGGCTACTGCTTCTAGACCATTACCGTATTTAATTCTTGTTTAAATGATTGTAGCTAAAAAACCCATATTTCCCAACTATCGGTGATATTTAAATTTTTAGCACCTAACCTCACAATTTCAAATGCCGATTTGTTCGCTTGCCGTATGGGGAATTTCATCTGTTTAAGATTGCATTAAATAATAACTTGTAGACTACTAGTTATTAATTATGGCCTCACAAACTCGTGAAATTACCCATAGTGCCTTGCAGAAAGTATTATAATTTTGCCACAAAAATTGTGCAATACATTAATGCCTCTTAGTTTCGATGTCATCTTGATAAAACTTAATCCAAATCTTATTGCTGCCTTGAAAGTCAAGGCCCGGCATGAAAAACTTTGCTTTTTCTTGATATATGTACATATGTTGTGTATCCCAATCGTTCTTATAAATTATGCATTTGATGTTGTTTCTTAAATTCACACCGAATTTATTTTTGTATTTTTTTTACTACTTGCAAGTAAAAATTTTCCAGAAAATAGAATTATTAGTAATAAGCTTCTTAAAAAAATTGTCAACATCATCAGCGTGGGTTTTTGAATGCCTTCAGTTAGTGTGAAAGTAATTGAATACTAACTACGAAAATTATCTTGTTATATATAGTCTTAAATTCTCAGTAGCTTTAGGATTAAATCGCTTGCAAAAAAAGCTAGAACGACACTGGGTTAGTTCAAGAGCTTTTTTTGCAGAACGAATCGATCTGCATTTATCTGAGTGCATAAGCTATTTTGTTGTTTATTGGGCTATCTTAATTAATCCCTATAACTGTCTATATACATAGTTTTTTTTCTTAAACGTTCTGACCAAATTTGGTTAGAATCGGACAACCTTTTATATACATATGTAGCTGTTATAGAAATAATCAGTTGAAAGTGTATTAAGTTTTCGGCGTGCCGCATAAAATTGTTCTTTCTTGTAATTTCTTCGTTTTTTATATTTGGTTGCTGTTGTTGCTGCTGCGGCAGTGTTGCATGCAACAAACACACACATATATATACACACACACACATACACATTTACAGTACACATATATACAAGGAAAGGCAACGACATAAAAACGATTTCGCTTCGTTTGCTGACATCATCCGCAGTTGCCGTTGCCACACACACACACACACACACACGCACACAGACACATACACTTACTGTGTGACAGCTCGCATTGCTCATACGCCATGTTTGCCAACACGCACTGAAAGCTAATAAGTGATGGTGGGCGTGGCAGGGCAGGGCGGGTCGGAATGCGGTTGCTTTTGCTGTTGCTTTTGTAGTTAATAATATAGATAGTTGTTATTATTATTTTTCTTTGTTTTTATCTACCATTGTTTACTGTGTGCTGTACTACCATTCTTTTTTCAGCTGATTCTTTTCCACTGAATTTAAATTCTTTTTGCATTGAACATTTTTCGATTTCAATTCCAAGCAAATTGCAACATTTTTGGTGTGTTCTTGTTTGCCAATGTTTTATGCATGCCCATTCCGTATGCCATATTCGCAGCAATATCAGCGCCATCAATTTATGTATTGTATAAGCTAAAGTTTCTGTTTCTGTGGAAGCGATTTGCAGTACGTGTAACTCAAAACTGAGTGGGTAACGAAAGGTTTCTCTAGGGTATATTCCATCAATAAATATTGATATTATATTATATAATAATGAAAACACGTTGGGTTCTGAAATCATTCTCAATCATTCTTAGATTTGATATGAAATTTTTTGAATATAAATTATTTGAAGACTTTACATTAGAATATTTCGGTGAAATTGCTGCAAAAGAGAGGAACCAGAAACATTTTCAAAATAACCTTCAGCTGTAGAAACAAACGAATACAATATGACAAGATTCTAATTTCAAATAGAAGTTCAGATAAAAAAAATGTTTTTTTTTAAACAATATCATATAGATTTTATGTTAAATCAGGAGTGCTTTTAAGATCTTCTGGGATCTTCACAGATTTAATTATTATGAATATCTTATAAAAAAACCTCATTACAAGGTAAAAGTATAGTGAGGAAAACATTTTCATGCCCAAAATTTCTGATATCCAATTTTGTGACGAATAATATTATGTTTTACACATCAATTATTTTAAGCAAAATTTTGGCACTCGGCACATTGCGCTAAAATGCCTCAACTCTTCATACCAAATAAAACTCACTGCTTTGCGCAGTGCCGAATGCAAACATTTTGTTTAAAATAATTTATATATTAAACTTAGTATTATTCGTCACAAAATTGGATATGGGCTAATTCTGAGTTGCGGACGTTACATTTGCACGCAAGTTTTCATGTTTAAACTGATAGAGCTCGCGTTCAGTTTTGTGAATTTTAATGAAATTTTCAGGAAAATGAATTTTATTAAGAGTACTCTTAATCCTATTTTAAGATAAAAGCCTTTCTGTTTTTGAAAAAAAATCAGGCTTGCTGAAAGTTCCGTTGCGGCCGTTACAAAGAATGGAAGTCGTTTTGAGGTTAGCAAATTTTGCATAATAAACAAAAAATATCCAAATACAAAAATTTAAGTGGAATATATGACCATATTAATCCAGCATCAAAAATAAAGATGTGTAGTCTCGTTAATTAAAAATCTTCGTTTTTGTCTGTTGAGGACGTTACATTTTTTCCATTTATATAAACAAAAAACACATGTGCTCAAACATTTTTATTATTATTATTATTATTATTTACTTTAGTATATCTTTTATTTAAGCTTTATCCTGTTATTTAATTTTATATTTATTTATTTTAAAATTCAACATTTTATCTTAAACTTAATAGACTCTGCAGCTCTTAATACTTTAATAGTTTTGAAAATATATAGTATGTAGTAATAGTTTTGGAATATAATATTATTAGTAGTTTTGTCATTGGAATATTATCATTAACTACTCTAAACTTTTATTTATTTATTTTATATTTTAACATTTTATTACAACATTTTATACAACAGAAAATGTACAACATATTATATTAAAATTGTATTAACATATGTTTTACATTTTATGCAAATAAAAAATACAGGATCAAGGAAAAAAAAAATTGTTGGGCCAAAAAATAGCTTTAATTTTGACTAGTTTTTTAGGATAGAGACGAATCGCGAAACCGTCGTTCCAAGAATGAATATTATGTTTAAGGGACATTTCGTCCTTTGGTTCCCTGGAATTTTAAAAGTCCTGGTCCTAATTAGAGTATTAACACCAAGTTTGGTGTTCAGGATCGGTCCAGAAACACCCAAGATTTAAATGGTAAAAAAATTAATTAATTTTTTCTTGGTGAAAACCTCTTCGAGTTGACCATAGATTACGAAAGTGGGTTACCATTTTTTCATTTTTTCGGGCCCATACAAATCGATGTTTTCTAATGTGCAAGCTTCGGAGTGCCTAGTACTATTTTACAATGGGTAATCGCATGTGATTTAAACACACTTTTTGGTACTTTGAGGTTAAGTTTTTCGGAATCTAAGCACCCTAGCGCAATTTAAAGACCAAATTCGGATTCAACAGGCGCGCTAGTGACGAAAGCTGCACGAAGGGTGCGATGGCGACTAGCATACACACTGCTTGCAGCGTAATGGGGAAATAAACTGCTTGCAAGTGGTGAATTCCTTTGAATTCTTTTTGCGGCAGATAAGCAGCAAGATTGGTATATATTTAGGGTTACTATTCATGTTTTAGTTCCATATTAGTCGATAATACCTGTTTACTGAATATATACATTATACTTAGAATGCGAATAGGACAGCAGCAGCAAAGTGTCATAGCAGCCAGAGTTGAAGAGTGCTGATAGCTTTTGCGCTGGGCATTTGTGTTTGTAAAGGGGACCAGTGTTGCCAGACAGTTTGTTTTAGCTGTACAAGCAATAAACAAAGTTGACAAAGCTATACTGTCAAAAAATATTGCAATTTCAAAATTTCTGATGTCTTATTCAAGCTAAAACAAACTGTCTGGCTATACTTCCCTTTACAAACACACATGCGCAAAAGCTATCAGCACTCTCAAACTCTGGCTGCTATGACACTTTGCTGCTGCTGCACTATTCCAATTATAAGTAAAATGTATATATTCAGTTAACAGGTATTATCGACTAATATTGGACTTAAACATGAATAGTAACCCTAAATATATACCGATCTTGCTGCTTATCTACCGCAAAAAGAATTCACCACTTGCAAGCAGTATATTTCTGATGACTCTGCAAGCAGTGTACATACTGCATATGGGCTAATCCTGAGTTGCGGACGTTACATTTGCACGCAAATTTTCATGTTTAAACTGATACAGCTCGCGTTCAGATTGGTGAATTTAAATTAAATTTTCTGAAAAATGCATTTCATTGAAAGTACTCTTAAACCTATTTTAAGATAAAAGCCTTACTGTTTTTGAAAAAAAAACTAGGCTTGCTGAAAGTTCCGTTGCGGCCGTTACAAAGAATGAAAGTCGATTTGAGGTTAACGTACATTTGCACATATAACTATTAGCGAATTTTGCAAAGTAAACAAAAAATATCCAAATACAAAAAATTAAGTGGAATATATGACCATATTAATCCAGCATCAAAAATAAAGATAAGTAGTCTCCTTAATTAAAAATTTTAGTTTTTGTCTCTTGCGGACGTTACGGTGCGGACGTTACACTTTTTACACACACACTTCTTTTCAAATTTTAATTTTTAATTTTTAATTTTTTTATTTAATGTCAACTAAGAGCAGTTGACCAATAAAGTAAAAATTAAAGTATAAAGTATAATAAATATAAAAATTAAGTTAAATAGAAGTAAGTTAAATATTTATAATTAAATTTAATATTAAACTGAAAAGATACAAATTAATTTAAAGTATAAAATAGTAATTTGAAAATTAAAATTAAAATCTGGGGGTATTAAAAATTATAAATGATTCAACATTCGTTGCAAGGATTGGGAAAAACCCAGAAAAACCCAATCAGATCAAAAGTATTAGTAGTAATAGTTAATAATATTACAAATATTAGAAATTAGTAAGGTTAGGGATTTCTAGAAAGGAAGAGGAAAAGGGAGGATTTCAAGGAGGGGAGAGAGAGTTCTGAAGAGATAACGTTATAAAGACTATTATACTTAGTATGTGCACAAAACACGAAATGAACTGTGCAAAGCGTAATCAGTTGTGCATGTAGGTAAAGATAAAGGCTGATAGTTCCTAGTGGCTCTACGCGGAATGGAAAAGGTAAGGCGTTCTAAAAGAAAACTAGAGTCAATATTGCCATTAATTAATTTATGAAGGAAAACAACACCAAGAGTTTTTCTACGATTGATTAAAGATGGAAGATTGAGAAGAAGAAGCCTGCTGGAGTACGATGGTAAACGAAGATTGGGATCCCAGTTTAAACCACGTAAGGGAAAAAGCAAAAATTGCTTTTGAACTGATTCAATTCGGGCTTGATTTATAAGATACTGAGGGGACCAAATGCATGAACAGTATTCCAAGATAGGACGAACTAAGGAGACATAAAGGAGCTTAGTGGTAAAAGGATCATTAAATTCTTTCGACCAACGTTTAATAAAACCAAGCACTCCTTTGGCGTCATTAACGATAGTGGAGATGTGCAAATTGAAGTTCAATTTACAATCAAATAAAACTCCAAGATCTTTTAAAGACGTGACACGTTGCAGCAGAGTACTGCCAATCGTATAAAAACCTAAGTATGGCCTATTACGACTAAAAGTCATAAACATACACTTCGAACAATTGAGCTGTAACTGATCGGCCGAGCACCAAAGATGCATAGCGTTTAAATCATCTTGCAGACAATTATGAAGAAGGGGATCAGTATAAGAGAATATAAGCTTAACATCATCCGCATACATTAGAATAGAAGAATGGGACAGAGCAGTAGGTAGAATATATATTAATATATATTAAATATTTTTTCGATACAGTTTTTATCTTAAATAAAAGAAAATTAAACAAAGTTTAAGATGAGCTAAGCTCTGAACACTCAGACGACCGTTTTGCCCACTTTTTTGGCCATTGAAAATACCCCTTTTTTTTACAAGATTTATTGAAATTTAGAGACAAAAAGAGGAATTAATTGATTAAGCTCGGCCATTAACAACCAAAACACCGTAAAATCATTTTGATTTTGTAATTTGAAGCCTGAAATATATTCTATTGCAACAAAAAACAACTATTATTAAAAAACATGCAAATTATTGACAATTTAAGGTTTTTGCCCTTGGTTTAAAAATGTTCGGATTAGCCCATATTAACATGCAGTAGTGTAAAGGTAAAAGGTATATTCAGTTAATAGGTAATATCTTGCCTAAACGAATTTTGACAAATATGTGTTATATGTCAAAAAACGCTGAATTAAATGTTCTACAACATACATATAACATATTTATAAGTGATTTAAAACGTAGATTTTTCTTAAATCGCCAAAATGTTGGAAAAAGTACCTTATTTCACCTAAATCTGTTTACCTTTTTACTTAAAAAAAATATTTTGAAGGTATGCCTAAGAGCCCTTTGAAATACCTTTTCAGCGATATATATCACATCAGTAACTTCTATCTTTTGTTTGCTATGGGGGTTTCAATTTTAGCGGTTTTTAGCGATTTTCCAAAACTTTTAAGCTAAATCAACGATTTGATCCAAACAAACAATCAGACAGACAAACTGACTTTTCATTTCATTTTCGGAAGGCTACTAAAAATTTCAAAATAAATTATCTTTTGAGCGAGTAGTCGGAATTTTTTGATTGAGGTATCATTCAACGCGTTTTTTTTGATTAGAATAGTTAAAAATTAAATTTAAAAAATCAAAAGGGCTTCAACGGCCCCATTTGCTCCAATCATTTAAATTTTTCCCCTCCCACTTACACCTGTTTATCTCACGAACCAGGTGAGTTTCCAAAAGTCTTAGAACACATTTTCAAGTTAAATTGATACCTTTCAATTGATCGATAGCTCGACCTGATCGGACAGTCCTAGCAAATTTTCCATTCTTCCTGTGTATATATGCTAGTCGCCTTCGCACCCTTTATGCTGCTTTCGTCACTAGCGCGGACTGCCGTCTGCAGTGATTCAACACAAAAATTAACACAAATTTTTTTTTTGAAAAAAAAAAGATTTATGACATGCCATGCAAATGCAATAAAACAAAACAACTTAAATTAATCAATTAAAAATTTATTAAATTAATAAAATACAATTTTAGAAAAATCTCTAAAAGATTTTTGAGAATTTCATCAACGTCATAGCGCCAATAGTATGCGATAATTAGGGTTGAATTGTATAGTTTCAGTTCGGTTTAATAAGCTGCACTTTGTAGCATACAACTCAAAACGTTAACGACAGGAGCTTTGAGTGTGATTAGAGTGATTAGTGATGGGAAGGGGACAAGGGGGAAGCGGAAAGTGGGTGGGGATCTGGGTAGGTATGTATGTTCACTTATCAGTTAGCGCACCTGGCATAATTGTCATGTGTCGTTTATGGTCAATTAGTCAAGAACGCAGTTGCTATCAAATGTTTGCCCAAGGCTCGCCCTGGACATCAACGCACATTCATTTGTGTCTCTTCTCACTGTCTGATGGGTGTGTGTGTGTGTGTGAGGGGGTGATGGCGGGGGAGGTGTAGATACCGGCATACTGCATGGACAGTATTCTGTTTCTGTTGCAAAGTCAAAATGCAAAGTCACAAAGTCATTTGCTTTGCTTGCAAAGTCAAAATGCTGGGTATGCCTGACGTATGCAGCCTTTTGCTCATATTTTTCAACTTCGTCTTCTTCTTCTTCATTTATAATGGTTGTTGTTGCCGTTGCCGTTGCGTTAGTGCTCGACTCGTTATCCCGTGCCTGTCCCAATGACCGAGTGTGGCATGCGGCATGTCTTGGCTCTCTGCACTCCGCTTCGAGCAATGAAACTGGCACAAATCCGAAGCACAAAACGAATCGAAACGAATCGCAGCCGAGCTCGAATCCCGAAGCCGAAGCCATGGCCAAAGCGGAGGCACTGTTAGCCGAATGCCCGAATTGGCCAAAACTCAACGAAAGTCGCACTCTGTGAACGCACACGCGCTGCGGCAGCTGACAGTTTCAGTGAACCACGGAGACGAACGGATTACGGGTAACAAAACAGCAGTCAACCACAAATATAACTAAAAAAAAAGCTGAAAGCTGAAAACAAAAAAAATTAAATGAATAAAAAATTGTCTAATGTAAAATAACAACTAAAAACCATGGAAAAAGAGAAACAACTAAAAACATACTGACTGTTGGCCGCACTCAAAGACAGAGTCAGAGACAAGTAGCAAACTTTAACAGCGACACCCCGCCCCGTCTTTTCTAAGAGCGAAGAAGCAGCAAAGTGTTTGAAATTCGAAACAAAAATATGTTGGCTATACCTATACATATATTTATACATCATATATCATATATATATATATATTATATACAAATATGTCATACATTATAAAGGCAAAGTGCGCAGGCAACAAAACGTTTTATATAAGTTCTCAAAGTTCTTTTGTTTTTTTTGTCCCTTTTTTCAATTTTTTTGGTATTTTTTTCAAGTGCTAATATAAACAAAAAAAAAGGAGAAAAACGAGAAAAAATGTTGAAAAAGCAACGAAAAGAAAAGGAAGCGAGCCGTAAACGTAACGCAACACTTATCTTATATACCATAAAGCAATAGAAATTTATTCAATATATATTATATATATATTACTTTTTTTATTGTTGTTGTCTGACGCGTGAGTGTGTGTGTGTGACAGCGGCAGCTCTCTTTCTCTGTGTGTGTGTGTGTGTGTTTATGTGTGTCTAAGAAAAACGTGGCGTATACTTGCTGTGGCCCAAAAGCAAAAGATTGCGTATACGCCTGTGTGTATGTTGAGCAGTACAACATGCGAATGCATAATTTACAATTTGTTTGAAACGCAGCCAAACAACGTTTTTAAGTAGGTAACGAAAATGTTAGAAACACACACACACGTACACTCACACTCTCACACATACATGCTGTAACGCACGCACGAACGCATGCAAGGCTGCATGTGTGTGCTTTCTGGAGTGCTTTTAAAGTGTGCCTTTGTCCGTGTGTGTGTGTGTGTGTGTGTTTTTGGACTTTCGATTTTTCGTGGCTTGTCTTCAAGTTATTGTTGCTGTTGTTGTTGTTGTTGTTGCTGTTAAGTGTGCTGTGCTGACTGTTTAGGTTATGTGTATTTACGTGCATGCATGTACATGTGTATGTGTGTGGGTATGCGTGTCACTGTGTATGGCATATCCCCTTTTGAAGCGCGCATATGCCATGTGTATGTAAGGCAATGCCAACAACAACAAAACCAAAAACAACAACAACAATAACAACATGGAAAAGGACAAAGTCTGCGCTCGGACGAAACTCAACTCAACAGAATACAACACAACACAATTCAACTTAACTCAACTTGAAAAACATCAGCGAAATCCGACCCCATACTGCAACAGAGGAGTGTAACGAGGGATGGAAGGAGGTAGGGGGTATAGGGGGCATAGCAAAGTCAGTCACTCAGTCAGTTAGGCTGGCGCCTCGCTAACTGGCTAAGCAAAGGCAAGGCATGTAACCTCACACACACACACACACACACACACACACACCATACATACACACACATACACATGCCCCCACATGCAATACGAGGCTCCACGCCTCTGGCAGCGCAGCACGCGCGTGTGCCACATCGCGTTTCGTGTTGTGCGCAAAAATCGAGCCGAGCGACAGCGACAACGAAAACGACCAGGCGAGCAACGAAACGGGCAACTGGAAAAAGCCAAAAAGGAACAGGGACAAGGCGAGGACGCAGAATAGACCACCAAGCAGGGGTTACAGAGCGATAGAGAGACGGAGAGAGAGAGAGAAAGAGTGGTGCAGGGTGGAAAGGCAGTAGAGGGGGCGACAAAATTGCCTCACTGCTTTTGCCTGTCGCTTTGCCTACTTTCTTTACGAACGAAAATTGTGCAACGCTTTTGAAGTTGTTTGCTTGTCTAGCGCAGCAACAACAACAACGACACAAACACATTTAATTTTTTTGCCTGCAGCACAAGAGTATGCAACAGCAATTTTTCGTAATGAGCTCAACGTTTTTTTTTTTCATACACTTACATATGTATATATTTTGCTGTAGTTGTGCCTTCAATAACTTTAATTATAGCCATGCATGCTTTATTTTCACTGTGGCGACATGCAGTCGACATTTCTTTAGCGTATATGTTTATCTCGCGTTCCCTCACCACGCTGCCAATTGACCAGCAAAGTCAATAAAGTTAATGGCTGTTTCTAATGAGTAAATACTTGGCACATCTAGAAAACATGCTTCTGACATTTCTATTTTACTGCTTTATATTTCTTTTTTATGTTTGTTTTACATAACAACATTGAAAGCTAAAACCGAACAGGAATCAATTTCTTTGTATGCTATTTGATTGTGTGGTTATTCAAAACGTTGCCTACTTCTGTACGCTAACGTTAAATAGATACTTGTGAGAAACATTGCATACTTTGATGCGCTAACTTTTCACTGTAACATGTGAGAAACATTGCATACTTCTGTGTGCTGTCATCAAATATTGGCGTTTTTTTCAAGTCTCTGGCGATTTTACGTGCAACTTTTAAATTTTTTTCAAGTCTATCAATAAATATTTCGATATTTAAAAGTATTTTTTTTATTTAGGGGCACCGACAATTGCGTTTGCATTGTATTAAGGTTGTAAGAGATTTTTAGAATTTTTCTGATAGTGCGCTTATGCTACGTAAATGTAAGTAACATTATCTGTGTGTAAAAAACGCACAAAAATGTCGTTTAACTGCCATTAGCATGTATGTGGGTGTGCGTGGTAGTTTATATGTATATCATAAGCAACAAGAACAAGCCCGGGAAGGGTACACAGACCCCAACGCCCGACGCCACCCCGACTACGAGTAATATTACCGACCACAGTGCGTAGAAATGTGCGTGTGCCCATTTCCTTCGTCTATTGTCACAATTTGATTGTTGCTATTCAATTGGTTTTCTTGTTCAGCAGCTACAGATTTTTGTAGTATTTCCTCTACTTCTTTTTCTAGTTGTTGGGTGTGCCAAATTTACGTAACGTAAATGCCGCATAAATAAATTATTAAATACGTGCTGTGAAAATGGATTGAATGTGGACAGAATGTTTAAAAGGGCGCACGCACACATACAGAAAGGCGCACATACACACTTATTGACACTCGAGAATGGTTAATGTATGCAATAGTTGTCCTTCTCTATGCGTTAAAATTTTCTTACGGTGTGATTGACCGACAATTTTTCACCAGTCGGTGCTACGAAAAAGCAATTGTCGGTGCGATTTTAAAAGTTTTGATAAAAAGTGAATTTTATTAAAAAAATCTGAATTAGAACCCGCAGCCAAACTTGTGACTTCGAAAATGCATTCGATAAACGAAGTAGGTTATATTTCAGGAGTACCGATATTTCGATCGATTAGTTTTAAAAGAAATTTTCAATAAAAACTCTAGAAGTTTTAAGCAAAACATCTGTACACAGTTCAAAAAAATTTAACAAATCTAAAGAAAATGCTTTAACAGTTGCATTTATTTAAAGTACAGCTCTATTAATCGAAGCTCTTTCTATTATACATTTATTAGTACGATTTTCTTAAACTAATACTAAGTATACATTTTTTAGAAAAGATTTTCTAAACAATTAGGAGTCTAGAATTATCTGCAAGCTTTCATGTACCTCTCAGATCCCACTTTGTGCAAATATATATGAAAACCTTAAAAAAAATACATTTTTATTTATTTTTATAAATTTTTACTTTTTATATATTTTAGACAATCGTAGAATTTATAACTCTTTTTTGTTTATTGTGAATTTTGTTCAATGGAGTTTCGTTCTGTGCGAGTATGTTGAAGTCATTTTCTGCTGCTACACTAATTTACAATATATGCATACATGTATGGAGGATAAAAAAGAGCCGACCGACTTAATTGACCAATTGACTGGGCAATGCTATAAAATGCATGGCAAAAGCGGATCAGCAGGTCATAATGATTTGTGATAATAGCTGTGCTATTTATAAAGTGGCATAACTAATAACAAAGGCAATTGGGAGCGAGGAGCGAAAAAGGGAAGACGAAAAGAAAAGGGGAAATGGGAAAGGGAAAGGGGTTGAGGGTTATCCAACGACAAGCGCCAGAATGGTTGAGGTCCAGTCTGGCCGGTGCCAAATGTTTCCAAACGTTGTTTCAACTTCGCCCAATGTTGGTCGGATTCTTACCCACATTGTTGTTGTACAATAGTTGATGTTGCTTTGGTGTAGCGAGTGGCGGCGAGAGAGCTGGCCACCAACTTGATGACCTAAAAATAGCATAAGAAGTGAAGTCGCTGAGAAATGCGGCGAACAGCAGTGACATCGACATCGACAACGACAGCGACGGCAAAGTAGCACAACAAAAGTTGTGTTGACAACGAGTAAATAGACGTAGTTGTCAGCAAAGGGAAGTATATACGGAAGGGAGGGTGCGGGTTAGGCAGGGAGCAGCAGAGAAAGAGAGCAATTCTTGGCGAGAGCGCGTATCCTCTTTGCAGCGAATTCGATTGCCGCGGCAAAAACACAAAAAAGCAACTGTCGTAGTCATTTTGTTAAGGTTAAAGCAGGACAGCATAATGCTTAACTGTTTGTTAATTTTTATTTGAAATTTAATTCAATTGCATATTTTGCAGTTAAACACTTTTTAAATGCTGCTGTTCCATTTATGTATATGTGTACAAAGTGTTAAATAAAGTGTAATCTGCTTATTCTCTCGATGACTTACTCGCTGTCCAACGCTCTCTTTTCAACTCGGAGAGCGTTTTCGCCGTGACTGATATGTCTTGGACTTTGGTGCTTGCTGCGTTTTTCACGTGCGCGCTAAAGTATGCTACAAAATAATCTATTTGACGGTCCAAAGCTTTGCAAAGTTGCATAAACATAAACAAACAGCGAACGCTGCAACAAACCAACAACAAATATGCATATAAAAAAAAACACTATTTTTTTCATGTGACTTTTTTGCAAGTGAAATTTGTGCTGTTTTGTGATTTTACTATAATAAACAAAATATATATGTAAATATACATATACACTCCATTTTACACACACACAGCTGGCTTAATAACAATTTAGACAGTTAATAGTTGTTAACAAACAAAAATAAATTATAAATAATAAAAAACAAAATCAAATTAAATGAAATAAGTAAAATGTTGAATAAATAAAAGGCAAGCATTTATCAAAAAACAAGATAAATGGAATAGCAAAAGTAACCATAAAGAAAATAGGAACATCGCCAGTAGAAGCAAGAACAATCAATCAATCAATCGATAGCGCAACAACAAAAACGACTCAAATCAACTAAAAGCCAAGCCACATTATATACATAATGACACATTTGCGCCGGCTATAAGACGCATCCACACTCACTCTTATTACATATACCTATACACATACATATGTACATATGTGCATATAACAAGTCTTAACACGCACATCTATGTCGAAAACGGCTCCTGTTACGACAAAATCTAGAGCTTCTCGTCTCTGTCATTCACCCAAATAAAATAAAAAAGCCCTACTCAAATTCATACAAATATAGATACTCGTATTTATATTCTTATTTAAAATTACTCGGACTTCAAATTATTAATTGTTGTTTAAACAGCGCTGGGTACCAACAAAACAGCAAAAATAATAAGAAAAAAACACCAAAAACCCAAATAAAAAAATTTAAAATAAAAGAAAAAATACCAATAAAAACAAGAGCACGCGTTGGAAAAAGATAACAAAAAATTGATAATATATATAAAAAAAAAACAAAGAAATAGGAAAGTCATAAAACTGTTGCAACGCGCCGCGTCGTCATCCATTAGATCCGTATGCATGTGTGGGTGTGTGTGTTAATGCATATCCATGTGTGAGCTACGACAACAACAGCAACAACAACAACAGCAGCAGCAACAGCAATCGCAACAACAATAGTTAACAGCAACATTTGTGGCAGTTCATTGCAACCGCAACAATCACAACAACAGCAGTTGCAACTAATAACACAAACAACAGCAACAAAAATCATTCAAAAATCATCAACAATAGCAACAACAACAACAACAACAATAGCAGCAGCAACAGCAAAGGCACAACATCGATTGACATCGATTTACGGTAAGAACAAATATATATATATTGTTAGTCAAGCTTTTGTTTTAACAGAAACATAAAAATTAATCATCGTTGTTTTCCTTTTGACTTTTATAATTTGCTCAAGAACCATCAGCAACTATAACAAATGAGAAACTAAATAAAAACCAAGAAAAAGTTTTTTTTTTGCTAAAAAAACACTCAAGTTTTAAATATTGTATAGTGAAGTTGCTTAATGATGGTCACAAAATTGTTAGCTATGATTATGTCATTAATGAGCCAAAGCTGTAGAAAACGCTAAGACACTTGGCTAACACTTACACACACACATACAGAGAGCCATACACACAGTTGGCCTACTGCATAGTTGGCGCAACCTTTTGGTGGCTTTTGGAGGGCAAACTTGAGGCACAGTCACTTGAATGGCGAGCGGACGTTGAGTTTCGTTAAGAAAAATACCAAAATAATTATATCTTTGAGATACGAGACACAAATACAAGAATCAGCTTAAAGCAAGGAAATAACGAAAGATATGTAGAAAGCGGGAGAGAAAGGAAGATGAATAACAGGATGCTTTGCTCACAGCGCAAACGCTGATTAACTTTCTCTCGCTTTTCGCTCCCTCTCTCTCTAGCCTCTCTCCTTCCTCTCTTTGTGCCTCTTTTTATGCTTTCTCGCGGAGCCTTGCACATGTATATGTAAAATTCATTGACTAACAACATGCGAACTTCGTTCAGTTTATGGCAAGGCTCAATGTGTGTGTGTGTGTGTGTATTTTATAATATTATTATATATTATACATATGAGCATATACATATGTGTAACTGTCTAGTTAATCAATTTGTGCTTCGCTTGGGCATCATTAAAGATTCAAATACTTATTTTCATACTTGCTGCAATGCATATTTTGTAGCACACTTTCGTGCGCCTTTTGATGCTCTTGTATACTTTTGAACGTTTAGCCTTGTTTTATAGAAATTATGCGCATACCGAGCCAATGAATGAACTACGTATACATATACATCCATACATACGCATATTCGTACATAAATTCATGTAAGTTTTGTGTGTACGAAAACACGTCAAAATATCGAACTGACCTACTTTTGTGCTCGATACAAACATATTCACACACATGCATATACATAGAAACCTTTGTGTGTGTGTGTGTGTGTGTGTGTGTCCATGTCCATGTTTCGCCTCTGCGAATACGCCAAAAAGGCGGCGCACACACACAATGCCATTGGGCAAGAGTGCTTTGACCTTAGTTCTGCTTGCTTATATAAGCCAAAAAACAGCTAACAACATTTTCAGTATTCACATATGTAAATATGTATATAGTAATACAGTCGAACTTCCCTAACTCGAACTTCCCTAACTCGAAGTCCCTCTAACTCGAACCAAATCGAGTGGCAATACTAGGCAAATTTCATACAATTCTACTTCCCTAACTCGAAGTCTCCCTAACTCGAACCTTTTTTCGTGGATAATGGTGATTCGAGTTAGGGAAGTTCGACTGTATTATTTATTTAAGTATTGTACTTGCTACAATTCTTCATAAACTCTTAGCTTCATATTCAAGCCAAAAAAAAAACCCTATAGAAAAATGCCCTCAATGTGGTTCTTATTTTATTATATTTGAAAAACATTTGTCAGAAATTCAATTATTTCAAGAAGTAGCCATCACAAATTAAATTTAAATTTCAACAAAATAAAATTTTCTGAAAATTAGTTTTGTGACTTTTAGTTGAATTTATAAATGGATTAAAGTTAATTCATTACATATTAAGTTCAATGAAATCTTTTAACAAATATTTTTACATTTGAATACATTGGCTGAGTTGCTTTTGGGTTGTTAAGAGATTTGTTGATAAATGAACACAAGCCGACTATTTGCTGACTCCTTAAATAGATTCCTGTTAGTAATTTAATGCCCTTAATATGTTACATTCAATTTAGGTCTTGTTTTTTCTTGAAAAACTTACTGCACAGTTCTGCTTATAGTTCAGTATAAACAACACATTGATACGTTTCGCCACGATTCAACAGAATTTTGCCCTTCGCAGTTAATACCATTGTTGGCTTCTGTTTTTAAGCATTCTGGGAAGAGATTATAAAATGTTTGTAGAATTTCCGTTTGAGTCAATTCCACTAAAATGTAGACATGTTAAAATGGTCAAAAAGGGAATATTGGATTTGAGTGATGTTTGTAACAGGCAGAAGGAAGCATCGCCGACCCCATAAAGTACACTCATCGAAATTTAATTAAAGGCACCTTATTTTTGCATGAAAAATTATGACTGGCGATAACGGTATCTTAAATTCGTTTTTAAATATTGTTATTCATCTTAGTAGTATATTTTAAGTTTCGTAAAAATCATTTACCGTTAGATTTTATATTTTTAATTTAATTTTTTGTAAGAGTCTATTTTTTCGAGTTTTATCCTCGGTTAATGGAAAAAAATGTTTTGATGCAAAAAAATTCTTCAAACAATTCTAAGAGTGACTGCAGAAAAAAAATTTTAAAAATCTCTTCGCTTGTATTTTTTATGATTTTTTGAAAATGGCAAAAAAGCCACTTTTTGTATGAAAAGGAGGAAATAACCCATTTTAAGGCAAAAATTTGCTTCGTCCGTCCGTCCGTACATCATATAGCTGCCATAGGAACGAGAAGCCAAAAATCGAAATTTAAGTACGAAATTTTTGTTGTTGTTTGAGATATCTGAACCAAACTAACAGAATATGCATATGGGTCCCATAAATCCTGACCAAATTCGGCATGCCTAATGAAATGTAAATACGGGGGTAGGCAAACCAAGCGAGCAGGGGGCGGAGCCCCTTGTTTTTTTCATTAGATTTTGAAACACATTTTGTTTTTTGATTTCAGAAGTTTTCCATATTTCGTTAGATTTTCAATCGCAGGCAATTCGAAGAAACTAACTTAAAAAAATGAAAAATTGCTTAAGTGTAAGGAATTAATTTGAAATTTCAAATTCTGTTACTATGGCTTATTCTGTAGTCGAGTGTGAATAAAATTTTTAAATGTATTTACAATATTTAAGTAAGGTATCTTATTATGAGATTGGACCTTTCGATTGTTAAATGTTTCTGTTTTGAATTTGATTGGAGCTCATTTAATACCAATTGTCACCTTCTGTTAATCCAATTAGGCTGGGTATTGATTTCTCGTTTCTGGCTACAATCGATCGGGTTCAATGAGCCCATCGAACGCAGCTCTCAATGTATTTATTTTCTATAGTTGTGGAGAACAAGGGTATACTGTATTCTATGCAATGTATGTAACAGGGGATTATGGCAGTCACGAAAAGGTAAATCTAGCATCAAAAGTCGAATCCATCTACCCATTCTCGTCTGTTGTCTGCTCGTTCGATCTAAGAGACTATTAAAGGTAGAGCGACTATCAAACATGGCTTTTCATTTTTCTTAGAATAACTTCCATCAGTTAAATTTGTCTCTTTTATAAAGGAAACCCATCACTCGCTGTTATAATTCTTACATATTTACAGTGCAACTTTAAATTAATTAACATTAACACCATAACTATTGTTTTGCTATCTAGAATACTCAGAGGTGTTGCACTAAAATCTGTTCTTGTTTGAATGCATATAACTAGTTCGATGGTGCACTTCTTCTGAAAATTATTTTTTTTTGCAAATAACCTCAGATTATTAATCTGATTGCAGATTTATATTTTCAAATTCAACGTTCAGCTGCGGCAATTATTCGAAGTACATCGTGCAAATTATTATTATTATTAGTTATGATTATTATTATTAAGCTGACATTTAAATAGCTTATTGTCGTGTGATTTGCTTTGCGTTGTGATTTGTGTCTACGAAGTTCTGTTTGAAATTCTGGTTCGACTCAGAAAACATGTTCGAAAAATCCTAAATCCACAATTTTAGTTCTTATAACATTTTTGCGTTTGCTTGGTTAGAATTTCCAAATAGTTCTGGCTAAGAGGTTAAGTCCATAAATATATATCAAAATATTTTCTTTAATTTGTCTTATAAGTATAATATAAGAATAAATTGTTTTCAGATCCTGTCTTGAGCGAAAATGTTTTGAATAGTGAAACTATTCGGGCTTAAGATAAGATCATATAAAAGTAAATTTAAACTAATATGAAACTATATCAAGTACACAAAATTCTTAAAACAATAATGTAACGTGCTTGAATAATCAGAACGCTCTTAATATTAAGAAATTCATTGCCGCTCTTAAAATTAGAATTACTTGATAACAAAAAAAAAAAACATAAGTTCTTTTTATAATTTGTTTTAATTTGTTATTGCACTGACAGGAATAGCTTTGGGGTCATCTGAAAGCAAAAATGGTTTAAATAATAATAATATTAAATTGTAGTTTTCAATAATTGATTTTAATCAAAAATCTTGTATCTTGTTATTATTTTGGTTTTACACCCGTTACTTGTATGGGCAAGTTCCAAAAATGGTTCAAATGTAAAAATGTTTAGTAATGAATCTTAAGTATAGGTACATATCCAATCTAAATAATAAAAAATAAAATTTTTTCTTTTGATCATAAATCTTGATTGAATCCTACACTACCACGACCTTAAAGGTACGTACTAAGCTGTTTATAGCCATACTTTTTAATTGACGTAGATCATTCGGTTCGAAGCAATAAGTATGTATATTAACACCAAAACATAAACGTTGCAATTTACAATTGACCAGTCTGAAACAATCTTTTCATTCCATCTGGTTATATATGCATATAAAACAATTTAAAAAGGATTCTAAATACGAGTGAAAAGTTAGTTCCTCGCATTGTCACGTGCGTCACAAATAAGAAATTTTTTTAAGTATTGCGTTTACCAAAGTTTATATCAGTAGTCGGAATAGCACTTAAATATTAAGTTTATTGCGTTTTGCTAAGCGGCGCACAGTGGGGTCATTGCTCATTTTACTTTGCAAAAATCATTACTTTTGAACCAAATGAGATAATTTAAAAATGTTAACGGCATATGATAGAAAACTTTTCAACCTATGAAATAAGTGTTTAAGAAAAGTGACACGCCCCTCTATATTCAGGGGCTATCAAAGTTGAAACTTGCAAAATTTGTGAAAAAAATAAATTTCATGATTTGTTTTCTTTTATTTTTAAAGTTTTTATATCTAAAAATTATTTTCAAAAAGTTAAAAAAAAAAAAAAATTTTAAATTTTTTTTTAAAAAATTATTTTGTATTTTTCGGTGTGAATTATCAGAAATGCATATATCGACCTAATTCCTATTGCATATATATGATATACTAGTCTGGTTTGAACCAATCTGACATATTATGAATCTGGGGTAGTTTTATACATCCAGACCAAATTTGGTTCACATCGGACCACTATATTATATAGCTGCCATAGGAACAATCGGACGAGCTATGCAATTAAGCCACGTGTTTTTTTGTGAGGTTGCCTAAGTTTTTTTGATTTTACTTAAATAGTTGGACCCGGACAGGACAAAACCATATATATTTATTTAGAGAAATTAATACTGAAGCGTTTTTAAGTTAGTGTACCTCGGGACAGTTCTGGACAAGAGAGTTATCGGGTAGATGTATATGTATATATACATCTGCTCACATTAAAATAACAGACAAATTCAAGTCAATACAAAGCGACCAAGCTTTGTGACCAACAATTTCGCAACAAATACCTGTTATCTGAATATTTTTGAAATGCCAATAAATTTTAATACTTTAATTCAAAATCGCATCCGAAGGCTGCTTTCCTCACGCAACATTTTGCCATTATTTACACAAGAAATATGGCGTATGTAATAATGATGTTGCATTATTATGTGTGAAATTCTGAGAACTTATGAGATTATTAGACCAAAATTACACATTTAATCGCATTCAGCATGTACATAATTTCAATCAGGAATCGCCGTTCAACTTGTGATAAATAAAGTATCAGTACCTGTTGAATGTCATGATTAGTAATTTAAAACATCGATGAATTTGCTTGTGGAAAATATGTATATTTCATGTACGTATCTACGCTCAGAAAATTATCCTTTAATTAATTATGTCCATACCTTGTTAACTTGTACTCGTATAAGATTATTGAGTTGTCGATTAATACGAATTGTGTTTTTATATTCTAATTGCAGCATCGTGCTAAGCGGCGGGCGCTACTCGAACATGGCGCCTCGGATATAGTTGTAGCTTCATGTAGAAGGCGACATCCATGTGCCTCATGTAAGTATAAAGCATACTTCATTTGGGGATACTTAAACTGGGCATATCTAAAAACTTGTGATCGTAATTGTTGTTATCTCTGTCTGTGTGTGTGTGTGCAATTGCAACATTTACAGGCCTTGGAAATCTAAGGCTCTCATCGTTGGCCGCATAGACAATGACAGAAGATTCCGACTCGATATCTGAGGAAGAACGCAGTTTGTTCCGTCCCTTTACCCGCGAATCATTGGTAGTAATTGAAAATCGCATTGCCGCTGAACATGAAAAGCAAAAGGAGCTGGAAAGAAAGAGAGCCGAGGGAGAGGTGGTAATTATTTCTAGCTGAATGTCGTGACTAATACCATATAATTATTACTTGTACCTACTATGTATATGCATTTCCTATATGTATCATGTGCTATTCTGTGTAACAAATTCTATATATAAATATCTTACATCTGCTGTCTGTATTTCTAACTACAGTTATAGTTATAATAACTCTATTTACTCGTACATATCTAATTATTGCCATTTAAAATTTTCGATAAAACAATAAATATTTTACATTTACAAATTAACAATATTCGATTGTTGTTCAACGACTATCGAATATCCAATAATGTTGAACGCTACTGTGTGCTTATTATCGTGCTAAAACGTCTTTTAAATATGTACTTTAAATAGATAAAAAATACTCGTATTTTTACAAATACCTAATACCTACTAATACTACTTAATATTGCTACTCCTATTACCATAAGTTCTAATAACATTACTTGCTATTATCCTGTTCGTAAACCCGAAATGCCAAGTAGCACAGCCCTCCTTAAACAGCATCAATCAATTAATTCCACTCGAAAACATATATAAGTCCCGCCGATGTCTAAACAAGTACCTTAAGTTTATTATTGAAACGATACAGCTTTGTTATCGTTCCCTAATTACTCTAATTACTATGCAAAACACACTCTAATATTAAACTGTTTTCATACAGCTCTCTTAGTGCTTTGTCGATCACACACAATCATTATTTCAATGTCCTTCTGTATGTAAATACTCTTTGTATATCCCAAAGTAAATCAAGCAAATCTGTAAATGTCCCTACATATGTACTCGTCTACTCGTACTCTGTATTAATTTCATGCTACCTCGCTCTTATTTCGCTGCTTAAAAAA
Organism: Drosophila recens; assembly: GCA_037043495.1. Lineage (NCBI taxonomy): Eukaryota > Metazoa > Arthropoda > Insecta > Diptera > Drosophilidae > Drosophila > Drosophila recens. Next base: position 89,011 of record JBAMBJ010000686.1, read on the forward strand.
ACAATCTATTCATCCATCCAATCAACCATCTATCCTTTGTGCTAACCCCTTTATTAAGGACTATTCATGGAATCAATTTATTTGTGACTTGAGTAATAAAGCTCTCTGCACACTCTGAACTTCTTCTTCAACTTTCCAGTATTGTATTTATCTTCAATCTACCAATTTTTTCAAAAGAAAACCAAATCCATTATTGTATCGCAATAGAAAAATCGCAGCTAGAAATTTCTCCCATACTGTGTTTTTGTTTTAACTTCCACCACCATTCACTTGGGTTTGTGCTTTGTGTGAATAATAAATATTGTTTAAGTCTATGCCTTTTAAATTATTTTGTCTTTGTATTATTATTTGAACAAAATTCAAAAACAATTAATCAAAAAATAAATGTACTTGTATGTTCCTTTTACTTTTGTTGTTGTCGTATTTTGTACAACTCACAAACTATCCCCCAAAAATTCGTAAATATTCGTTACCTTATCCATTCGTATTATTATCCAAACTATGCCTAAAGAAATGAAAAATTATCCTGCCATAATCGTTGTACGTTTGTTTGTTGGTTTGTTTGTTTCATCGTTTTTATTTTCAGTATTGAGATTAAGAATTGTGTATTTCAACTATTGGCTTAATATGTGTTTTAATCGTATATAAATATATATACATATATGAATATATCGTTATTGACTATATCAATTGTATTTCTTATTTTTAAATGTTCTTATACGGATAACAATTTATTTACTGTCTGAGGCAATAAGTTGTTACTTTCTGCCCCGTTTTAATTTAATTTGTGTTTCGCCTTGTTTCTTTTCGCAGATTTATGTTGACCTCATTTCTATAACTTCAAATTCGACTCGATAAATCACTGTCCTTGGTCCTGTGAATCCCACACAGTACTCGTAACTCACAAAACAAACCCACGACAGCTTCGATGTGTAAATACTTATACTAAAAGTTCAAGCTCCATTTAACCACCCACCAGATCCAGTATCGAAAACCAGATCAAATATTACCTACAATCATTTTCAATAAATTAGCTGTGTATACTCGTAGTTGCGATTTATACTTAGATAATCAATACGTATTAATAAATTCAATTTAAAAATAATCAACTATCAAATTTAAAATACACATAACAATTAATAATTTGGTAGTGAACAAATTGAAAAGAGAACTTGTAGCATTGAGCTAAATGGCGGCAAACTGCAACTCTGGCAGCCTCTCAAAAGCTGCTTGTCTCTAATTTAACTAATAATGCTGCATTTCGATAGTTGTACAAAGACAAAGGCACTAAATAACTGAACATCAATTTGGAAATATTTAAAACAATAATAATTCAATATCAGTTGCTCACCATCGTAACTCTCGATCTATTTTCTGAATATCTATCTGCTACCTTTCTCTCTCTGTTCAACACATCTGAGAGACTGTGCCTCAACCTCAACTGTTCTCTCCTCTTCATTTTTTATCTAAACTTTACTTCACACTATCAATTTATCTGTCCTACTCTATATCTTTCTATCAATCGTGTCTGTCCTTCCTTTTTCACTGTCTCTCACTCTGCTTCAAAATGTCCCAAAATGCAACTCAGTTGCGTTTCGCAATGCAAACCGTAAACAAAAGAAACCACAGCAATAATAAATATCGATCATAAAAAACCAAAAAATTGAAATAAAAAAATACGAAGATCAAATTAAACAGTATTATAAATATTACGTATAATATTTTGAAGAATATTAAACATTTCACATACAAATATATTTATATATATATTATATTATTCTTTTCTATTTTTTTTTGTGTACTTTTTCTTTTTCATTTACAACTTTTTCTCTACTTTTTAATGCTCCCAAACGAAACTTTTGCGCGATGCTGTCTGGAAAAATAATAAATAAAAATAATATAAAATAAAATACTGTATAATAATGAATTATGATGGACAATTCGGCGCTTGCATTTCGAAAATAACCAAAACTTAATTTTAACTAAACTTTTAACTTATACTCGAACGAAATGCTAAAAAAAAAAACAAATATCCTAAACCAAATACGAAATCCAAATCTTCTTTCAGCCGCAATATGGTCGCAAGAAAAAACAAAAAGAAGTAAGATTTTTCACAGAACTTTTAGTCTAACACAAAAAAACGAACAACGTACCTGTCTCAAACACAAAAAAGCCTAACCTACAAAAATACCAACATTTATTTAAAAAAAAAAGAGAAAAGAAACAAAGCTTTAAATTTGTTTTGCTATATGATTTGGAACTTTATTGCCAAAAATTCTTAATTCCCAGCAGCTTTTTTTTGGTTTATTTTTATGTATTCGTAACTGCTTTAATATTTGATGTATTCGTATTCGTAATTGTGATTCTATTCGTATTCGTAATTGTGCATTGGTATGCGTACTCTCTCTTCCAAACTGTTTTAACCCAATGTAAAAAAGAAATTAGCCATAATTGGTCCAATTTTTACCCAAGACCAGTTCTCGTTAGTTACTTTAAAGCTTAACTTTTAAATCTAACATATTTTGCTTTGCGTATAACTCACGTAACTGTATACTCGTATATAAATACTTCTACTACTTACTACTACTACTACTACTATTACTACTACTATCTACATAACATCTACTATTTAATTTAGCAAAAGTGCAGCTCCTTTTCAAATAAGCAACTTTCACTTTTTTACTATCCTGCTCAGATATACATATACAGAAATGTATACATATATATTTAATATTTTTATATATAATAATGCTTTACTTTTCACTTAAGCTATGCCAATCACAAAAATTAATTTAAATACTTTTTCATAAGTGAATTTAACATTACAAGCATTCGGCAATTACCGACTTTTTCAAATACAATAGATTAAACAGATTTAACTGTTCTCTGCTCGAATCATTTGTTTTACACTAAGCCAGAGGAGTTAAATTTCTAAAATCAGATCTTTAAATATAATAGTCTCAACAGAATGAGCAATGCCGTAATATTTCTTAAGCTTTGGGGAAGTTATATTTTAAGCAATTCTTCAAATTCTTTCCATAAGTTGCCTTCTTTGATGCTATCAAATATTAAAAAATTTGGTGGAAGTTTTTCGATTATTTTGCTTGCCACTTAAAGAAAACAGCTTCATTAAAAATTAGATATTTAAAAATGTTTCATTTTCTTATTTCCAAATAAGAAAAATATTAATTATGTCCTTAGATTTCTCAATTTCCTTTTGTATACTCCTAAAAGTATACTTTTATTTATATATGTCAAATTAATACAAAAGTGGATATCAAGCAGGGCTAATTAATATTGAATTACTAATACTTTGTTGCATAGTGTATACGTATGATCAATGAAATGCTTGGGTAACAGCATCTTATCAGCCTTGCCACGCCCCAGTCCCCTTATTTCTGCCTTGAGTGCTGTTAATGCGCTTGTCAGACATTAAAAAGAGGAATGAGGAAATGGCAATACGACTCAAAGATACAAAATCAGTTCGAAGTCTATAAGCATGTAATCTCAATGAGTTTCGTACTTAAATGTTATACGAAAGTTTCTTATGCTGTTATATGCATATGAAAATCACTTGTATGTGTGCCAATTGTTGTTGTTATACCTATAGCAATGGTGTGTTTGAGAGTATTTGAGTGTATGTATGTCTCGTAGAGACTGTTATATGTAGGACAGACAATTGTTTCTTTTGACCATACTATGCAGATGTCTGATGATTTACACAGTGCGCGCAATTGCCAAATTTATGACCAAACAAATTTAGCATTGCCGTCAACGACAACAGTAATAATGAAAACAACAACAAAGAAAAAATATTCGTATTATAAGTAAGACTACTTATAATCTATATATACATACATACACACATACAATATATATAAAATATAAGTATGATATACAAATCAAGCTGTAATGACTTATGACTCATCATGCGACAGCCAATAAGCCAGTAAGTGGGTAAATGGAATAAGAAGTAAGTGCCTTACTCAACGCTTATGAAAACAACAACAACAAAAACCACAACAACAACAACAACACCAACATTTGTAGCAACAACAACTGTAGCAACAACTTCGGCATCTTAATCGAAGTTAATGCCCAGCTTTTGAGCAACTTGATAATTTTTCACTTTCACTTAAACTGCGCATTACGAGCAACAATTAATTGCATAGAATCTTAGCCAAAATATTTGTGTTGACCTGTTTATGATTTGTAGTTGCTTGCCGTCGTAGCGTGTACTACTTATACCTATATACATATGTATACCCTTTAGTATATACTACAGGTCCTTAAGCTTACTCCATTCCAATTGAAGTATGTGCGAATGTGCCTGAAAATTAATTGATTCTCTAGTCTGCATGATGCATTGATACAGCCCTGCATCTATATACATATACGCCCTATGATATATCATACAATCTATTATAAAATCACTCATCCATAATATCATAACTTTCTTCGCCTTTGTCAATTTTCAGATAATCACAAGTATGTTTTCTTTAACAGGAATGGGATTGTTTGTACTGCCACAATATATAAAAATTTCCAACACCTATTGCACTAATTTTTCAATTTTCTAGTTCTTGCCGTTTGGGCTCTGTTCATTGGCGTCACCATCGGCAGTCAGGACAAAGCAATTTATATATCTTTAAAGATTTAATAGGTTGCTATAAGATGTGCAATACGCTTGTTGAAGTTTATCGGGGTGCCACAGAAATCGGTTTCGCTTGAATTTCACTTAAATTTGTATGAAATTTAAGTGAAATTCAAGCGAAACCAATTTCTGTGGCACCTCATTATGATTATAGGTCGATTCTGAACATTTTTTGTGGATATATTTTTGAATTTTCGAGGATTGTGTGAGACAGTGCTAGAAATCTTTAATCTAGAGTTAACTTAGTAGCCTATATGATACATATTTAAATTTAGTACTTGGGTTCATAACGTTTTTCAATAACTCTCAAATTTTACCAAAAAATTTAGTAAATGGACACATTGCTACTTATAAATATACAAAGAAATTCAGTTAAGCCGTGCCAATAGGGTTGCCATATTGACAATTGGGTTGTACTTTGATTGTTAGTTTCTCTTAAATTGAATAATTAAATTTCATTGCCTGGAATCAACAAACAAAACAACAATAAAACAAAAGAATTTCTTATAACTTCTAGATGATCTTATATAAGCATCGTTACGGTAACTGAAATTGAAGTCTTAGCTTCAGTTATAGTTAACATACAGTTACATTTACAGTTTCAGACTTAATTCCATTCTCATTTGTATCTTGTGTTCCAGATTCAGTCGATGCATGCGTCATATAGTAAGTTATATACCTTCATATGTATGTATTCGTCAGTCTAGTACACTGGTCAAGCTAAAGTGTTGACTTTGTATGTAAGTGTGTGTATGTGTGTGTGCGTGTGTGTAAATGAGTGTGTGAGGGAGACTTTGTACCGCGCTTTGCCTTTTATTAGTTTAAATATAGACTTGACTTGGCCTGTTTACACGACCCCACTCGCCCCGTCGCAGGTCTCACTCTGGCTGCATGACCATGGCTCCAGCTCGAGCGCTATTCCTGGGGCCCCATTTCGTTGGCACAATTGCGTCAACACACAAACACACTTACACATAAGCACACACACACAGTTACAATCTAATTGTCACGCCAAGCAAGCAAACCAACTATTATGGAATTTTTTAGCGCTGCTTTCACTCTCTTTTTCTCTCCGTGTCAGTCTCCCTCTTTGAGTGTGTGTTTGTATAGCAACTCGAACAATTTCATGACGGTGACGTTCGACTTTTTGCTTTACTTTAGCTTTTGGCATTGCATGTCCATGTCCACGTCCATGTACGTAGAAAGTAAAAACTAACTACAATGCTAGTTATTTTATGCATCGATACATACTACTTACACTCTCTGTGTATACATACAGACATACATACATACATATACAAACTAACATATATGTGTGCATTTGTATGCGTGTGTTTCCTTGAAATCGATTGAAGTGTCGTGGGCGCAGCAATGGGACACAAATATTGTCTCCAATTCAATATGCATGACAGGACAATTAAAATTGCCCAAAGCACACAAAAATAAACATCATGACAATATATGTACATATGTATGCATATAAGCCGAACAAATAAAAGACCTCAAAAAAATGATACCCAAACTGTTTTAAAACCTGGAAGCAGTATCTTCGTGCATGAGAATATTGATCGCTAACATGTCTCAAATCCTTTTCGTAATATGTTCATATGTATGCATGTCCACTAGTATTGCAGCATGTACTCCTAGTATTTACGCCAGCACTACCCAACACTGGTTAGCCAACACTGTTTTCGCATGTCTTTCTTTTAAGTTTGAATAAGCTTCCCTTTTAGTTTTAAGCAAATTACAGACGATAAGCTATTTAATTTAATGCCTGTGCAAAAACTTATCAACATTAGTTAGCCAACACTGATTGGCATGCACATACATACATATTTTAAATTCTTTTCTTTGAATTTAAGCACGCTAGACATTCAGTTTTAAGCCACTTTAAAACTAATATTCATTTAATTTATTGCCCATTGAAGCGCTTACTAACACTGGTTAGACAACACTATTTTACATACACCTGTTGTACTTTTATTTTATAGGTTCATGCATATTAATTATTAAATACGATTTATTTCAATATTTTCTTGACCATATTTATGGGGAATATCTCAATTGAGTTGCGAAAATTAAATAATTAATTTGGTACGTTGGTCCAAGTCCATTTTGGTTATAACTTCTGCATAACAGCCCAATCCCAATACAAAAGTATCTTCTGATCTACAAAGCAATTTTCTATTTACATATATGCTCATAGTTTTGATGAGAAACGAAATTAATTTAAAATGATTGAAAGTTTCTAAACAAAATATTTCCTGAATGGTAAAGTCTTAAAAGGATGATGATATTTTATAAATTGTTATGGCTTTTCCTTTCTGCTTACTTTATATACTATTAATGTGCCTACATCTATTACTACTACTACTACTACTATAACTTTTACTAACTACTTGTTAACGTGAGAATGGACAAACTTCAACATAAACATACATACGTATGTGTGTGTGATACACATACTTGTTTATGTTATGAGAATGCTGATGTGTGTTTTCGATTTTAATGCTAATATCCGTGTGCGCGATTCTTTGTTCTTTGTATTCATGAACGTGTCAACGTGTTCAACGTGCCGCATTGACAGATCCGATATGATGACGAGGACGAGGATGAAGGTCCACAACCGGATCCTACACTTGAACAGGGTGTGCCAATACCTGTTCGATTGCAGGGTAGCTTCCCGCCGGAATTGGCCTCCACTCCTCTCGAGGATATCGATCCGTACTACAGCAATATACTGGTAAGTCAAGTCCCATGACAACTTTATTTAAAAGCAAAGGTCGCAAGAAACTGTCAACAGATAATAGAAAAAATAAAAAAAAGAAGTATAAAAATATAAAAATATCTAAAATGTTTCACTCCGGTGCGCTTAATCAAAAACAGCAGTAAATAATTAGAGCAATGTAATAATATATTATTTAGCAACATTAAATAACTGAAATGCAAAATTGGTCAGTGGTATGTTTAGAATTGAAAGTTATCAGATAATATATTCAGTTGTGGTCAAAGCAACTGATAATTAAAGTTGGCAAAAATACGCCGCAAACATGTTAATAAGTAGTTATGAAAAGAAACAACTATTAAAGCATTACAGCGCTGGAGTTTATTCTAAAAAAAAAAACAATGCATCAAAAAGGGAATTTAAAAAGAATATTGCCAAATAACAAAGTTGTATACCATTTTAGGTAATTTTTTTTCCTTAAACGAATATTTTAAAAAATATTTGAAAGCCTGTTTTGCGGCACAAACATTGAAAAGAATATTTTTTTCAACAATAACAACAGAAAACAGAACCCAGAATTTAAAGTGGCTTTTCGATATGTTTACTTTCATTCTCATGTATGTACATACATAATTGTTATTTGTTAGACAACTTTAATGCATTGAGCAATATTTGCGACCTCTGCTTTAAAGTCTAGTATTTATCCATCATCTACTCGGGTATATGATCTATTCTATTCAATTTGATTGCATTTAACACACAATACTATGTTATGTTTCGTTTTGCAGACATTCGTAGTTGTAAGCAAGGGAAAAGATATTTTTCGCTTTTCTGCATCAAAAGCAATGTGGCTGCTCGATCCATTCAATCCGATACGTCGTGTGGCCATTTACATTTTAGTGCATCCATTATTTTCGTTATTTATCATTACCACCATTCTCGTGAACTGCATTTTGATGATAATGCCGACAACGCCCACGGTCGAGTCCACTGAGTAAGTACTGTTACATTAGCTAGTGGCTTAATAGAGATGGCCCGATATGTACAGATACGTATGTATATATATATATATATATATATATATGTATCGGACAACCCTTAGCTAAAATTGATTATTTAATTTAAAGTTCTTCGATTTATTATACTTCTTTTTAACCCATTTGATTTTACAACTGAACTTTAAGTTGGCAGCAATAATTATCTATATTATATTATATATGTAACTATATATTTATATGCTATATACTCGTAATATTTACGTACTACTACACAAATATTATATATCAATATATTAAATGTAACTTTTTCGATATTGATGCAGACGTGTATTTAGGTTAAAACATAATCTTTAAAAAAAAACAACGCAAAAACAAAAATTAGCAAAATAAAAAGTACAAAAGAAAAAACAAAAGAGCCAAACAAAAGTAAAACAACAACAAACCAAAGTGATAGTATAACAATAACAATTAAATTTACAGTAACAATGACAGTCACATTACAAGTGTGAGTAGCCAAATTTTGCAATCGCCTATCAGGTAAATAAAGAAACGATTCAAAAAACATTTTATAATGCCAGGAATTTTGTGTAAAATATATATTAATCGATAACCGATCGAGTAACTGAACATTAATGTAGTAGTTGAATGTTCATTGCTATGAAACAACTCATTGTTCGACTGAAAACGCACTTTCGCTGCGTGCTGTACTTGACGGATAAAACCTGTTGAATGCTGCTCTCGCCCTGTAATATATTCGATTGTTCTTATAACACATACGTACATACTGTCATTTACTAGTTAATTATATACTACTTATTTCAATTTGCAATTATCAATGATTATCGAAAATAATCGAAAATAATCGATTTAATCGAGACTAATAAGAGCTTAGACACATTTCTCAATGCCTCATTGTAAATTGCCGTAATCGAAATGCATTTAGTACCTGGGTGCTCTTAATCTATTCGATTTGTAGTCAACCTAAAATAAAACTTAATATATATTATATTAAAAAAAAAAAAAACAAACAAACAGTACTTGTTATTAAATATGTAATTAAATACATATTCAAACTGCCTATACAAATTGGTCAGCTGGTTTTGGTTTGTTCACGTTTCGTACTTATGACAAGATAATACCAATACATCAACTTGAATTCGATCACATTTTTATATCAATACAATAGACTTTTACATAGTAATATCCTTGAAGTAGCTTCTAGTATCATAAGTAGTGGTAACATAACGTTAGAACGTAAACATACTCATAGTATATTATGTACGTTAATTTTTAAGTAGACTTAAGACCTATTTAAGTATCGCTTACATTCCCGATCCAAACTTATAGCTGTATATCGATAAATAGTTAGTTATTGTAGTTATTAAAGATTAGTTTCATTTGCTAGTGCCATATCATATTTATTATTGTACTATACATATACTTTATGTGTACATACTACATTTATAATCCGTATAATTGGAAATACTTAGATCTTAATAGATATCAGTAAATTTAGGAGTAACAGGTCTAGTATTAACATATCAGATTAATTACACTAGTTTACAAAATTAAAAAAAGTTTTTGCTTTTCATATCTCAGTGCACTTTTCTTATGGACTTTGGCCCTCTAATCACGAAAATCGCATTCAAAAATTTGTTCATGGAAGCGTTTTTCATTCGCGTTTTATCCGAATTTTGCTACCACATTTTAGAGTATACCACGAAATCTAATAAACCGATGTGGTCAAAAGATCAAATTAAAGGTAACTGATCTGTCTACAACTTTCTTTCATAAAGTTTTGAGATCGGCTCAGTAGTTTAGAAGCTAGCGACTTTAATAGGTTCCAAAATTCGGTTTTTTGATGAGATTTGGGGCTCGAGAGGTCACAAATCGCCCCAGAAAAAATAGATATCACACAGGTAAAATTTATTTTAGTTATTGAACGTATAGCTGACACTGTTACGATGAAATTAAGCAATTGTTCATACAAATTCATGGATAAATGGCGGAGAAATACGCTTTTCAGTGCAAGACCTTTTAATAATCCAAGTTTTTTTTGTTGTTTGAGATATCTGAACCAAACTGACAGAATATGCATATGGGATGGTCCCATACATTCTGATTTAATTTGGTTAAAATCGGACCACCGTATCGTATAGCTGTCATACGAAACAAACTTGAAAATTGTGAAAAACATCATTTTTGGTCTTGCACTGAAAAGCGTATTACTCCGTCGTTTATCCATGGATTCTCATAAACAGTAGCTTATTTTTTTTTGTAAAAGTGTCGGTTATACGTTAAACTCTTAAAATAAATTTTACCTTTGCGATATCTATTTTTTCTGGTGCGATTAGAAAAAAAACCGGATTTTGAAACTTTTTAAAGTCGCTAGCTTCTGAACTACTTAGCCGATCTCAAAGCTATATGAGAGAAAGTTGTGAAGAGATTAGTTACCTTAAATTGAGTGCTTTTTTGACCACATCGGTAAATTAGATCTCGTGGTATACTCTAAAATGTGAGAGCAACTTCGAAAATTAGGAAAAAACTTGATAATTTCGAAAACGCAAAATCCATAAGAAAAGTGCATTCAAACATGAAAATCAAAATGGCTGTAAACTAGTGTTATTAGAGCTCTATAGACAGTAATCATAATGTAGCTAACATATGTACAAGCAAATCTGGTATATTAAACATAAAAATATATTATATATACATATTGTATACATACATATATCGTTCTAGAAAGTCGTCGTACTTAGTTGAACCCAACCTCCTTGCGCTCTCTCTTTCTCTCTCTCATTATTATAATCTGGCCAAAATGTTACAATCTCCGATTGTGTTTCGATTTACATAGATGCGTAACTACCTGTATAATCTCTAGATTTATAGTCCATAGATAATTGTATACTATGTATACAAAACTTTTTATTGCTAACGGTAATCATAATTGTGCATAGTTCATGTACGTTGTAAAGTCGTAAAGTAGTTAAAAAAAAAGAAATAAAATACAAGAAAAACGAGCAAAATGCTTGAAAGTGCAAAAGAAGCGATTCAAAAAGCAACTTAAAGTGAAAAGAGTTACGTCATTTTTTTAGCTGATATCAAAAACTTTGTCGCAGATTTGGTATCAGAATTGAGCACCCTAACAAAAATAGTCGTTGACCCAATGCGTGCGTGTGTTTGTGTGCCACTTGAACTTGGTACGTGAAACAGACTCAAAGACAGACAGATACTCCAACTTCGTTGCCCCCTTGGGCCTTCTTTTGGGCCAAGTTCTTCGGGCCTCTGTTGGCAACGGCGACTGCGCTTAGCCCAAAAGGGCACAGCTGCTGCCGCATAACTTGAGGTCTGCTGCCCTTTCTTTCACACGCACACACACACAAGAGAAAAAGAAAGAGAGGAAGAGAGAGAAGATAAGTTTGTATCTATCTAAGTATCTACGCATATGTGGGTCGAATACAGCTGGGGCTGCTGTAGCAGCAGCACTTGTGGGCAACAGAAAGACATAATACCTGCAATTAAAACGCATCTCAAGTGTCCTTCACAGACATTGGGGCCTAGGTCAAACGCATGCGGTATGCGGTACACCCACAACGCGGCAGCGACTTTGAACTACTTGCAGGCTGCAACTGAACTGCTGCTGCCTGTCTGTCTGTCTGTCTATATGCCTGTCTGTCTGTTTGTCACATAAAAGTCGACTCAAATCTATCAAATGATTAACCAAGAAGACACAAATGCAGCTGCCACACGACACAGCTGTCTCAGTTGAGCTGGAAATTCAGGCCGAAGGTCGCCCTATTGATCTAACGCCCACATACAGAAGCTGCAATACGAGTACTGACTGATCACATGGGCAGAGCGGAGAGGAGAGGAGAGGGGAGGCAGGTCCTTTATCAAGTATTAACCATTATTGACATTGACAATTGGCACGAGACCGTGCATCGACAGTCTGTCTAACATATCTATCTGGAATCTACTGCAACTACTCGTAATTAACAATTGCGCCCTTTGATCTGCCCATTAGCCAGTTTGCAAGTTCCCAATTGCCAGTCACCAGTCAGCAGTCACAACGATATTATGCAATACGAGAACACTTCAACCTTTGACATTTTTCGCATTCACATTTGTACTCGTATTCGTAATGTAAATCCATTTTTTGGAGCAGCCTCTTCTCAGATCAAACGCATTGCCGTGAATCGAAGCACAAGTATTTTTTTTTCTAATCGAAATTAATTGCAATAAATTGATAAATCTATTTAGCAATGTGGTTTACACAAACTAACAGGGTTAAGCTAATACATAAGTTAATTGTAAGCCCAAATAAGTCAAAATAATTAACTAACAAAACGGAGGCAGCGCAGACCCTATGAATTATTTTTTAATTTAATATTTCCATTGGTTTTTTATATGATATGATTTTTATTTATTATTTACTTTAAGCTAGGATAATAAATTATACCCTTGCAGTGAACGTGTTGTGCTCTTTTACTTAAGTCATTTATCAAAATATCAATTAATCACAACTGCCCAACTCTTGTCCGTCTATCAGCATTCTAAATACACATATTGTATTTATATTACGCTAAAATAAAATTGCAAGCTTGTGTTTAATTTTCAATTCACCAAATTTTCATTCGAGCTAACTGCAAGGGTATTCCAATCTTCGGCTTACCGAACAAAGTTTTTTCTACTTGAATCATAATAAAATTAAAAGTATAGCTTTGCCAGACCCATAAGCAGGCAGCAAGTGTACTTAAGATCATTTGTCTTAAAGATGACTTATGATGATTAAGAAGATGAAAGAAAAAAAACAAATTGCATCCGAAATTCAATTCGTTTTTAGGGTGATATTCACCGGAATCTACACATTTGAATCAGCTGTTAAAGTGATGGCACGAGGTTTCATTTTATGCCCGTTTACGTATCTTAGAGATGCATGGAATTGGCTGGACTTCGTAGTAATAGCTTTAGCGTGAGTTACATTATTAAACTATTTAAATATTTATATATTCAACTATTTAATTAATTAATTACTTACATCATCAGTCAAGCGTACATACTTACTTAATCAATATCATCTTAACTCGTATAAACATTTATCTATGTACTTATATCGTCTTTTTTTTATTTTAATTCTGTTATCGTATCGTATCTTATCGTAACATGATTATTAAAAGTTATACTACACGAAAGTTAATTACCATTGAAATCGCTCATTATTTCAACTCTTTTAATCAGCCATTAAAATATTGCAATTGTAGATAATACATATCCTATGATAATTAACTAGCAGCCCATTAAAAACCAAAAACAATGATTTAATTTCATTTTTATTTTGGTTTATTTTCATTTAAATTATTCGCTTGAATTCTGATTACAAATTAGGCATATTTATTGCAGAATAATTAATAAATTTCTTCAACAACCACAAGCGCAGTATACATTTGCATAATTATGCGTGTATTCGTGTGTCTGTGTTTGTGGGATAGTTTGTGTGTGTGTGTGTGCGGAAGTATCTATGTGTGTGTAATTGGTATTCATTAGATTCGCCTCGCTGAACATTTAATTAAATGAAAATATTTTTTTTTTATATATTTAATCATTGAATTTATTGTAAAATTGGGCAATAAATTGCACTTTATTTTATAATCATCAGATATGTAAAAATGTCTCTAAAGCAACAACAACAACAACAACAACAACAACAACAACAACATCAATAACAACAAAAACAACAAGAACATTAACAACAATATAAACACGCCGCAACGGTAGCTAAAATTATACATACGCCCTGTGAGCCGCAGGCTGAAAATGTCGCGATAGTTGAGCGATTTTATTGATTTATTTTGTGCCGTTACTAACACACCCACACACACAAAATCAACTTCAGGATTTTCTATGATTATTCCCAATCCACACACAGACCGAAGTCATAAAATTTTTTTTGGCTTTTTATTTGGTCATGCAAGTTATTATTTTCTGGTGCTCTTTCTCTTTCTGTCTCTTTCTCTGTCACTCGTTATTTTGCTTTCCTTTGCTTTTCCTTTCATTTGTTTATTTTGTTTTGTGTTGGTTTCGTGACAGTTTCATTTCATTGCTTTTAGCTCCATATTAACCATTTATTGGGCGCCCTTTGTCTGAGTAACATAGCGGCAGTTTACCCACAACTATACTATAGTGTTGTTTAGGGGGAGTGTGCTGGACTGGAAGAACTGACTTCGAGGCTACTGTAACAGGGTTTGACGGCTATTCGTGCGGCGCCGCACAGACGTGCAGCCTTGGATGCCAAAAGCACACACAAAACTTTAAAGCGCGCTTTTAGGCGCCGTTCAAAGCGAACAATAAAGCAAAGCAATGTTAAAAGTTCTTTTTTACCAGCACTTTTTCATTAAAGGTGAATTTGTCATTCACGTTATTCGCACCGGTTGTTCCTCTCATAGAATCTGGTCACATTTCGATCCATTGCGTACAAACATGCTTCAGCCTAGAAGGCATAGGACTGACCCACTAAAATCTATGGAAATGGGACATCTGTGAGCTTCGGTGAACAATCGATGCACTTTTGTGTTTGTGGGTTCAAACGACTTCGACTGTATCTTAGCACTTTAATGCTTAGAATATTGTTGATGAAATTTGAATGCACACTCCAACTATAACTTACATATTTATGAAGTCAGTTTAAATTGCAGACTACACTATTACAAACAGGCTTAAACTAAAAATTCTTTAAAAAAAAGAGACAACTTCTTGATTGTAAAAGCTCTTGTTTTTGAAATTTGTAGTTGTCTATTAGCAAATTTAATAATAAAATACTCAAGACGAATATTCTAGAATCTAGATTTTAGAGATACACGGTCTTTTTTGTCAGTGTACGTAGAGTACAAGAAGAGAATGTTGGTAAACAGTTTAGAGGCCAGCAATGGTCAACTTGCACGCATTATGAATGTACTTTTACATGCATACATATACATATGTATGTACATTGACAGTATTTATATGCGTCTAAATCGATAAATATTCATGAAATATAAATGATAGGTGGCTGCAGAAGTTACGCTGGATTCCCAAAGGATGACAGCATACAGCAAATGACAAGGCAAACAACTCAAGCCAATGGACAATGTTCGATAGCAGGACACACCAATACCTGTATAAACAAACAGCATATACACAATTGTATGCGTGTGTGTCGGTGCGTCGGAAATTTCAATGGCACGCTTGTGTGCGTGCATAAATATTTTTATAGCAACGCATACAGACACATGCACAATTGATGTAAGCGGCAGGAGCTGCACCTGCCCCAGGTGTGACTTGCGAGCTTGTGGGACATTTTCGTAATGAGTGGAAAGCGCTGAAACTGAAAGGGTGTAGAGGGAAATGGAAGGGGGAAGGGAAGGCGGAGTAATAAGCTAGCCAAACCCATTTATGATACTTTCACACACCCACATACACGCAAAGTCATACATATCTCAATTTCTTCATACACGAGTTTGAATATATATAACTTTTTCTTTACGCTATATTTATAATTTGTATGGTTTGAATTTTTTGTTTGCTGAACAAGAATTGCAGAAGCTAAATATGCACAAGATGTTACAGAAGAAGAAGAAGAAGAGGGAGAAACAAGCTTCTGTAACTTTAAAATACTTACATTTGTAATTACCAACGACTGCAAAATACACATAATCGTATTCAAACAACTATTTTTACATACTTAGATCGTTAGCATTCTAATTATTAATACTTAATGACATTTCATCTGTATGTATATTTGCTTTTGTCATCGTTAATATAACAACAACAACAACAACACCAACAACAACAACAACAACAACAACAACAACAACAACATTTGCTGCAACAACAATGGATCGTACACAGTTATGTGACCATGGGTATAGATTTAGGTAATCTTGCAGCCCTGCGAACGTTTAGGGTGCTACGTGCGCTTAAGACCGTAGCCATTGTTCCAGGTATGAATGAAGTGATCTATTTGTTTTTTATTTCTTAAACTGCTATACTGTTATACACTCAAACTGTTATACTGTTATATGAACTGTTTTACTTAACAAACAAAAAATTAAAACTAAATAATAATAATAATATTATAGGCCTGAAAACCATTGTCGGCGCTGTCATTGAGTCAGTAAAAAATCTGCGCGATGTGATAATTTTGACAATGTTCTCCCTCTCGGTGTTCGCACTGATGGGTCTGCAAATCTATATGGGCGTGCTGACACAAAAATGCATCAAGAAGTTCCCCTTAGATGGCTCCTGGGGCAATTTGACCGACGAGAATTGGGACTATCACAATCGCAATAACACCAATTGGTATTCAGAGGACGAAGGCATATCGTATCCATTATGCGGCAATATCTCTGGAGCAGGGTGAGTTATCGTTATCGTTATCGTTAACGAATCTGCATACATGTATGTATGTATGTATGTATAACACTAACAACGATTGCTCTTTTGTTTGCATGTGACGACAGTCAATGTGAGGACGACTATGTGTGTCTACAAGGGTTTGGACCAAATCCGAACTATGGCTATACAAGTTTCGATTCATTTGGATGGGCATTTCTGTCTGCTTTCCGCCTGATGACGCAGGACTTTTGGGAAGATCTGTACCAGCTGGTTCTCCGTGCCGCTGGACCATGGCACATGCTGTTCTTTATAGTCATCATCTTCCTAGGTTCATTCTATCTTGTGAATTTGATTTTGGCCATTGTTGCCATGTCATATGACGAATTGCAAAAGAAGGCCGAAGAAGAAGAGGCTGCCGAAGAGGAGGCGATACGTGTAAGTAGAAACCCAGTAGAGACCAGTAAACGCCCAATGGACAAACGAACCAACCATACCATAAGCCACTTGAATACATTGGGTAGATAATTTCAAGTTCAATATCCACACAGCTGAATTGATCATTGAAAATATCTACCAGTAACAACAGAGTTGCTTTTTTCTTTTGTATATGTATGTATAACAAACAAATTTCTATTATCTACTCGTACTCGTATTATTCAATTACAATTACAATTACGTACATCATAAACGTTTTAATCGTAATGTATGATGATACATAACTATCCTATATGTATAAATATCTATTCTATAGTCACATTACTTACTTAATATCTACATATCCTTCGAATGTACATACAGTATATCGTGTACTATTCTGTAGAGCTGTAAAAAATATATAAATACACCAATTCACCAGTAACTAATCGTAAATGTACATGTACACATACATACATATGCATACATATGATTGATAAATTAACGTATTTAACTAATTGTAACAAATTTCACGTTTGATTTCCATTATTATTTTCACTTGGTTTAATATGCCAATCTTTCAGATCTAACCAAAACTGGCATTATATTGATAACTTCTCTGTCTATTCACTTAACTATTTGTAATAATATTCGTATAATATCTACTTATATATGTATGTATGTAATTTCGTATATGCATTTATTTTTGGTTTGTCAGCTTTTAATTTGAGTGCACTTTTAGTTTAACTAATGCAAAATTCAACACTGGAAAGTAAAAAGCAAAAAAGCAATAAACAAAAGAAAAAATCAAATACTTAATACTAATTAATTTAGCCTTGTATCTTGATATTTCCACAAACCTAATTCCTGATAAATACTTATCCCAAACAAAGCACCGCACAATTTAAAATTATTATTTTCATAACATAAATCGTAGAAAGTTGCCTTCAGTTTTT
Organism: Drosophila recens; assembly: GCA_037043495.1. Classification (NCBI taxonomy): domain Eukaryota; kingdom Metazoa; phylum Arthropoda; class Insecta; order Diptera; family Drosophilidae; genus Drosophila; species Drosophila recens. The sequence continues at coordinate 107,128 of JBAMBJ010000686.1, forward strand.
TGTCCAACACTTTGAATCTGAAATATTCCAAAACTATTGCCCCCCTCCCAACCCGTATTAAATATACATACTACATACTCGTATATATAAATATATGTATGTGTATATACCGATGTGACGATGTTGAGAAGCACCCATATTAAGATCAGCCAAATGAAATACGAAATACTCTGTGCATAATGTCATTGTAGGAGGCGGAAGAGGCGGCAGCTGCGAAGGCAGCCAAGCTCGAAGAGAGGGCCAATGCCCAGGCGCAGGCGGCGGCGGATGCAGCTGCCGCTGAGGAGGCGGCATTGCATCCTGAAATGGCAAAGAGTCCAACGTATTCCTGTATTAGCTATGAGCTATTCGTTGGCGGTGAGAAGGGCAACGACGACAACAACAAGGAGAAGATGTCCATTCGTAGCGTCGAAGTGGAGTCGGAGTCGGTGAGCGTTATACAAAGACAACCAGCACCTACCACAGCACACCAAGCTACCAAAGTTCGTAAAGTGAGCACGGTAAGTATTCCGAGCGCATTAATAATTTCACATTTTCCTTTTTATGTGTGTATTGGTTTTTCGTTATCGTATTGTTATCGTTATAGTTATCGGTTTTATTGTGATCGTACTTAATTGTATTTTTCTTTCACCAAACGGATTACCTATGTATGTATATACTTATACATATATGCTTTCTTTGTATATACATAAGTATGTACTTGTACTTTAATGAAATTTTCGTTTGATTTCGATTTCGATTACCATTCTTATCATATGAAGCTAAACGGCCGGCCTATTTACGTTATCGATTCATTTTTTTGAATGAATGATTTCTGCATTGTTTACATGATTTCTTTTTTTTTTTTTTAATTTTTACTTTATGGTCCTTGAGTTGAGTCTACTCTCTCCTCATTTGCTTTTCGTTAATTCTCGCTGCAATACCTACGAAAAGCAAGAGCTTGTGTTCGTACTCGCTCAATCGCTCTCGTTTTCATTCTCAGCTCAGCTCAGCTCAGCTCTCTCCACTTCCACCCAGGAAGCACTCGCTGCTGCAAGCTCTTGCAGCTACGGCGAATTGTAACGAGTACAAGTGCTCGCTCGAACTGCCCCTTTCTACTCGCTGCGCAGATTAAGAGACACAATTTTTGCAGTTAAATTGACATTGACTTAAGTTGTTGTGCTTTTTGTTTATAAATTGCCACCTTTCATTTAGTTGTTGGATTGATCGTATTTATTACATACTATATACTCGTTTATTGCTTATCATATTTAGCGTCTGTTGATTCTTCTGCCTTTCATAATTATATCAACGAGTAGTTTTCTAGTGCGTATGTGTGTATGTGCAAAAAATCAAGTTATTTGCTTCAGTTCCATGTAACATCTTCCAGAATTTATCGCTAGAGAGAGTCTTTCACTTTCTCTCTCGATCTCGTTGTTGCTCCCTCTTTTTCTTTTAACTGCTCTATTACATTTCAGACTCCATATTTTTGTTTTAGATTAAGTAGCAAGAAATTAATTGTGTTAGTGCATGAAATTGTCATTGTGAATGTGTGTCTGTGACTGTATGCAAGTGTGTGCGTGTGAGTGTGTGTGTGTGTGTGAGTGTGAGTGTGTGTGTGTGTGTGTGTATGTATGCTACCAGTTGTATCTGATCATTTGTACTCGTAGTTAACTGGCTCTTATAATTGGCATTCACATAACTAATTTTCATTAAAAGTCTACATTATATTGTTTTCTTTCATTACAGTTTTCTTGATTTCCTTTTGATTTACGTAAAATTTGTTAGTTTTGAGTTAAGCCCATTGCTCGGAATGCTTTAGGTGAAACTTTTCAGTTGTACGCGATTGGAGCTCAATACCAAAATCAAATTCCACTTTCAATACTCATTAACAAATAACAAAAGCAACAAATTACAAATTTACAAATAGAACGATGCTTTATTTCATAACATTGCAAGCAAGTTTAATACTGAGGACGACAACAATGCTAAAATGCGAATGGCTTCCGTTGATTGATTGAGATTGATTGATCACACGATTGAACTGCAAAACATGCTTTCAGGCTTTATTAGCAATTTTACAACTTAACACACAAACTTTTTCGCTCACAATCAGTCGAATTCTATCTTACTATGCTCGTGCTTGATCAAATCTTACATACACAATATATACATACATATAGATGATTGATGTACATACATACATCCTACCTATACCCGGATACATACATACATATGTATGTATGTATGTACAATATACTCGTAACTCGAATTTTCTATCAACTTGCGAATAGGTCAGCTTGGGCTCTCCATTTAACTGCAAATATCTTTATTTCCCCTTCTTACATTTTATTCATACTGTCTTTATTTGATCTCTATACCTTTGTTTCTTACAAGTCACATTAATCGAACTTGATTTTGTTTGGGAAATGATTTTGGCTGCATTATCATTTGCATGTAAACTTAGTAAACGATGCTTTTGTTTACGTTGATTATGTCTAAAGATCGCGCAACATTTAGAAACTTAAGTTCTACATATACTCTACATAATTCAAATTAAGTCGACTACCTTTTGATAAAACTGAAGTATAAGCAGAAAGTACAGGACGGCACAATGGTTGCACTAGCACCGATTTCTATGCATTGCTATCGTTAAACGAGTTAACCGATAACCGATAACCGAAAAACGTTGCAGCTCTGCCATTTTCGATAAACACACAACATGCTGTTGTATGCCATATCTGAATTTGATACACTCTCGCTCTCGGTTGGTAATTTAGCTTTGTCAAGCATTAGCTTCGTGCACAGCTACTGAGTCACACTACGACTTCTTGAATCCAAGCATTGATACTAAGAAACTATTAAGAACTAATCACGACACACACATACCTAAAGCAGCCCAAGAATCGTTAGCAGTACTATAATCCGAACTTTGTCAAATGGAACAGAGCTGTAAACAATATTCAAGTAAAATAATTTTAATGGTCGTAATTGGTCATAAAATAAATTTTTTGTATGATCGCTGTTTGAAAAACCGTTGGGCGTGTTAAATAATTTCAAAATGGTATCCCAAAAGAGCGCATGGAAAACAGCGTTTAAAAACAAGATTATTAAAATACATCTACGTAAATTTTGGCCGCATATATACAATATTTTAATATTGCATGTTCAAAAGTCTGCATCGAGTTTGAACTTACAAATTAGAGGCATTACACACTACTTAAAATCTTGCTCCTGTCTGTCAAATTAATCTGTATACAATAATCACAATTTGATATGATTGTTCAAATTAGCTATCAGTATAATATCATTAACAAGTTTAAATACACGTATGTACAAATCTATTAACAAGCTGCTAGGGTACTTGCATCTTCGGCTTTTCGAAGTAATTCCTTATAATTTTCTTTCTGTTCAACTAAAAATTAGCTTCACAGCCCAATTACTGACAATGGAGGCATTCAGCAGGTAGAATTGACCACCAATCATGATAGCTGACTACTACCTATTACATTCAGCAGGAAATCATATCATTCAAAAATATATGTAGTGTTAAAGAATGTATTGAATACTAATTTCTTATTTTAAACGAAAATATATTTTTAATGTACCTTAAAAAGACGAAGAAGCAAATTTATAAAAAAAACTATCATCAATTTCAAGTTACTTTTTTATAAAAAGGTATTATGCCATTCAGCAGTAAAGAAGCGCTTACTGATAGAACACCCTGCTGAATGCCCCCAATGTGTGGGACTCAATGTTTCCGATTCGATTGAAAAAAAAAAACATTATGTGTATGAAATAACAATCGAACTTTTACGCATACTCAAATACTATCGCTATATAGCTCTTGCATTGGCTAGCTCGTTCTTACTGCCCATTTGATTGTTCAGAGTCGCATTCCAACTACCTAAAATACTTTATCCTAATCATAACCGTAATCGTTATCGCAGACTCACACTCTGTGCTTTTTAGCACTTCAAAAAAATGGCCTTGGGCCTCAGGTAGGTTTCCCTCTCTATTTATCTCTCTCTCTCTCTCTCTGTCTCTAATACTCTCACAATTCGCAAACTTACTCTCTATTTAACTATAAAACAAAACAGTTTTTTTCAAAAACTCTCGACAGTTACGTAAAAAGATACAGAAAGCTTAAGAACAATTGTCAGTTGAAACAGTGGGATGACTTACCATCACTATAGAGCTTTACACTTTACCCATTACACTCACAAATCTATACACAGTAGGGTATTTTCTTTGGATACTTAAATTCATTTGAAATATCTGAAATACAGCAATATCGATCGCCAAGTAGTCGTTTGATATGTAGCAAGTTTTCAATTGCATCCGTAAGATTTTTAAAGAAATTTAGACTTTAGAAATTTAATTTTTTTATTTAATAATACAATATTTGGTTACTAAATTAAAATTGTTTTCTTTTCAAGATTTTTTTTAAATTATATTGACTTTACAATGAGTTATTTAGGACTTGTTACTATCAGGTTGGAAATTGTTACATATATATTTATGTTAAGTTATAATTTTCAAATATTAAAATTTACTTTATTTGTAATTCCATTTTTGGAGAGTACTTAAATGAGTGCTAAAAATAAAATTTAATATGTCATTGAGAAATCACACTCACAAATATAATAATATGCATATTAAACAGTTCTTAATAAGCGGATAAGCCGTTGAGTATTATTTATTTAAAAGAATCCAATAAAACAAAATACAAAACTTGGGCACCTAAAATTAAAAACACTTATCTAGTATGGTATTTATACAGAGTATATTCACTAATTCATACACATATATTCGCATTCACAATTGTTACAGATTAACACTTTCGTGTACACATATGTCTTTTAAATATATATACAAGAACTAAATTTTTTTTCTTTTAAAACAACAGTAAAATTGTATAATAGCAGGAAATATCTATATTATAATACATAAAAGCTATTTTATTTGATTAAATTTTTCTTTTTCTTCTATTTATATTTTATTTTTAAAAAACGAAACGAAAAATAAAAACAACTTAGACATCCTTATCCTTACCTGGTTCACCGTTTAACATACGCAGGGGATCACGTAGTTCTCACAAGGTAAGCGCCCAATACACACGGCCACACACGCACACACACACACACACACACACACACACACACACACACACACACACATACACACACTCTCACACACACACACACACACATACACACACTCACACACACACATACACACACACACTTACACTACGCCAAACCACACCACACGTATTGCTTCTTTCAATCAATGACAGCCAATACAACAACCAGTACAATAACAACAACAAGAACTATATATCGTTTTAACCATATCATATCATACTCGTCGTCGATAGAGTATCAAAAACAAACACATTCGAAAGAAATGCATTTACTTAGTGCACTCACTCTCTCACAAAAAGTTAGTTAAATTCATATGTGTGTGAGTGCACCGACAAAATTGTTATATTTAAAAAATACATACGCACATACATACACTTGGAACAAAACACATATCGATTCATTAAATTTTTGAAAAATGCGCCACGATTGCGGAAAAAGCTAGAAATCCATTTTAACAAATATAAAAGTTGTTAAGGTTGTCTTATACAAAAAATAATGTTTCTCATTTTAATTGTTTTGCTTGGTTCCTTGATTTCTTAGTGATTTTACTCAGATTGCTCTTAATATAAATTATATATCAGAAGTGCCCAAGCCATTAGTCACTGTGCACTTTTTTTTTGTAAAACTTTTCGTCATACAATCAGATGACAATTTTTTTTTGCTACGAAGCCCCTTTCTGTGTTTCTTTTCGTCGACCGAAGCAAAGTAATAATAATTTAGCATTCGATAATTTCAATGGTATTCGAAAAAATAATACAATTTTATGGCTAGTAGCTGAAACAATATTTAATTGAACCAAAATGTCTTCCTTATTTAATAATAGGTTACAGGTAGACCTTTTTTATATTAACGGAAAATTTTAAATTTGTTTTAAAATAATTTGCAAAAAAAATCCACCTGAAACGACACATGCACAATACAAGGGTATAAACATGGTTACTTTGTTTGCATTGTCAATAAATTTATTGCTGAGTGCTCTTATTTAAGTTACATTTGGGCAGACCTGTTATAAATAAATTTGACAATGTTGTTATTATTTTTTCCGAACCGAACCTTTTTCATAAGAAAGGGATTAGATTCAGTTTCGGGATCAAGGAGACGACAATTTTCTAGTTATACTTCCATGATTCGGCTCGGGGAGCTTAAAAAATTCAAACCGAAAATATTTGCGAGCCTTAAAAATCAACAAAGTGTAAAATTAAACAATTTTAATTATATGCAATATGTTAACAAAAATGTCTTCTTAACGATTTTGAAAAATCCACGCTTACAGGTGGAAATTAATAGTCGAGGCTTATTGCATTCCTGTGCTTTATTAAACACATTTAGTAGTATTCATATCCTTATACATTAGAGTGCATCGAATTGTATGGGCCCGAAAAATGAAAAAATGGTAACCCATTTTCGTAATCTGTGGTCAATTCTAAGATGTTTTCACGAAGAAACCATAGTTCTAAAATGATTCATGTGCGGCTTTTGTGAGTTGAAAATTCATTTTTTTTGAAAATTTATATCTTGATTGTTTATGGTCCGATCTGACAAACTTGGTGTCAATACTTTTGTTAAGAACAAGACTTTTAAAATTTAACAGAAAAAAAGGACGAAATGTCCTTTAAACATAATTTTCATCCTTCACGACGATTTCGCGGTTTGCCTCTATACCAATAAATTAGTCAGAATTAAAGCTATTTTTTGGCAAAAAAAATTTTATTTTCCCTGAACCTGTATTTTTTGTTAACAGAAAATGTAACACATATTTTATTAAAATTGTGTTAAAACTGTATTAAAATAGGTTTTACATTTTCTTTTAATAAAAATTACAGGTTCAAAAAAAAATTTTATTTTGTGCCAAAAAAAAGCTTTAATTCGGACTAATTTTTTAAGATAGAGGCGAATCGCGAAATCGCCGTTCCAAGGATGAAAATGATGTTTAAAGGACGTTTCGTCCTTTGGTTCTGTGAAATTTTGAAAGTCCTGGTCCTAACTAGAGTACTGACACCAAATTTGTCAGGATCGGTTCATAAAAACCCGAGATATAATTGTTCAAAAAAGTGAATTTTTCAACTCAAAAAGCGCGGACCAGGAATTCATTTTAGAACTATGGTTTCTTTGTGAAAACATCTTAGAATTGACCACAGATTACGAAAATGGGTTACCATTTTTGGTGAAAAAAATCGATGCACTCTATTATACATAGCTGTAGATACAAACCATTTTATAGCGCTAGTCAATCAATAATCGCATTTGACATAACGTAACATAGAAGTAAATCTGCGATAGCTATTATACCATATCGGATTGAATTCACAATTTATGTTCATATCATATTATATTATGATATTATATATGTACATATTAAATATGATAAGTCAGCTGTCATTCTGTTGGGCTTTCATTGAGGTGCATATACCATATTTTATTTTTTTATGGTTTCGATACGTTTATCCTATTATGTATACATACATATACAAATTTATTCGTATATATATTTATCTGTTTCAATATTTGATAAGTAATTATAATTGTATTCAAACTATATACTCATATTATATATATTTTTGTCTCGTCGTTTATTTCTCACTATTTTAATATCATACCCCACATACATATATTCGTATTTGTCTACAAACTATATACATATTTTGTTTGTACTATATAAGAATCTACATATATGAATTAATTTTGTGATTTTGTCATGTTTGGTGTAACTTGATCTACATACACATGAGCATCTAATGTCACTCACACTCACTCTGTGTCACTGTATCTACCTCTATCTCTAACTCTGTCTCTATTTCTATCATTATCACTATCACCTTCTCTCTCTCTTCCTCTCTCTCACTCTCTTTGTCACTCATTTCCTTGATTCATTTCTCCTACAAACTGAGCTTCTGTATGTACAAACCTATATCAATCAGTATTTGTACTATCGGCTGATGTGTCTGTATCTATGTCTGTGCGTGTGTGAGAGCTTTATTTCTTCCATATTTCATGTCTAATACATGTAGAATGCGGATGTATCTTTATTTATAATATGTGTCCATTTGTGAGTGTGTATGTTAGCAAAGAACTGTTTGAATTTGGTTACGTTAATCAAACGCAGCCAACTCAATAGTGCATAAGTATGCAGTGCTGCCAGATCGATCGAAATTAACAGTTCTAGCAGACGAATCCACAACATATGCTTGAATTGTCACAGTCACAGTATCAGTTAAAGTCACTGTCATTGAATCAGGCATACAGTCATCCTCACCGTCACTGTCAATGTCGCTGTCACTGTTTCGGTCACTCTCCCGTCACTGTCTCACAGTCACTGTAACGTTTCCAGCCCCAGTCTTTTGAAAATAGCTTTTTGAACACTATTAATTGATTTGAGCTTTCTCCCAGTAAGTAATCATATCGCTTTTGTATGATTATAAATTTCTTTATACACATGTATATTTTATATAACCTGTCGATACATAGTATAGAAAAGTCGTACACATTAGTGTTTTTTTGATTTTCAACTGATTGAACTGCAATTCAAATCGATATCAACAACTGCTTTTCTCTATTCTTTCTATGGTATATCCTTCTGTCTGTCTGTTGTCTGAGTTAGTTTTAATTGTTTACCCCGTACATATGGGGTATTCGACGCTTGGATTCCCCATCAAGTGTGTATGTATGTACTATATATGCCGGTTATGTCAATTACTGTTTGAGTTATGTATTTGAGTTAAAATTTATTTGGCTCTACAATTATTTATATTGTTTGTCCCTCATTCAAATCATGCCAATAACTTGACTAAATATTTTTTTTTAATTATTCGTTCTATATCATGATATTTGCTATAAACTCACCACTTTGACAATTAATTATTTATTATTCAATAACACACACTACCTGCTACTAAATACTAATACTACAACTGCTACTAATACTACTACTACTACTGTAACTACTACTACCACTACTAAATACTACTGCAACTGCTACTGCTAGTATTTAACAGTTCTTGTGTAATGTCTCAAGTACTAACCATAACTTTAATCGTATTGATAACCAAATCGGAACCAGTACACGATACGCAATGGACGTGGTCGTTTCGGAATTCCCGGCAGCGATCGCAAGCCTCTCGTATTGTCAACATATCAGGATGCACAGCAGCACTTGCCGTATGCCGATGACTCGAACGCCGTGACGCCCATGTCCGAGGAGAATGGAGCCATCATAGTGCCAGTTTATTATGGAAATCTAGGTGAGATATCTACTGCAATAGGTTACTCAACATTTATGTCGTGTAAATATGTTGTCACCTCTGCTTAAATTGCATCTTATTTAAAATTGATATTGATCGATAGCAGTTGACATAAAAATGTATGTAAGCGCAACTACACTGCTGGTCAATAGGTTAGACGCACCCTTACATGCATTGCAAAATATTTTATAGCTTTTATTTTGAATAGAATTGAAAAAAAGTTGAAATGTAAAAGCCTTGGTTATTCAATGATTCGTCAAGTATACTATTCGAAAGATTTTACAAACTTAACGAAATTCTATTTTCAAAAATTTTTTTAAAGCAATTTTAAACAAGGCAATTTTTTCTTGGTCACTAGAATAGACACACTTAACCTAATAAATTTTTTGAAGAAAAGTAACTTATTTTAAAATTAAATTTTTAATTTGTGTATCTATTTGACGTATTAGAAAAAAATAAAAAATTGTTTCAGTTTGAGTACCTTCTCATTTGTTCGTAACAACTTCATATTCCCGGTCCTTCATATAATGATACAGGGAATCTATGTAGCTCAGCGAAATCTCGCTCGAAGCAAGTTGAATTGCAACAGTTAATGTTTCCCTGTCTTCGTATTGCTTTCCCCCTTCATATACTATCGTGTAAGCCAGCACCAAACATTTTCAATTCCGTTGAGGTCTGGAAAATAGGGTGGCCAAGTCATGATATCAACGTTTTGACTCGAAATAAATGACTTTACTACTCGAGAGTTATGTATAGGAGCATTGTCTTGTTGAAAATTCCATAATATTAGTCCGAAGAGATCATTAAGCTTTGAAAATATGGATACCTTCTCGGCTGTGATGGCGGCTTAAATACAGCTCGTCTTTTCGCAAATCATGAAAATAGTATTGAAAGCCATCTGGGCCATCTAAATAGAAACGCTTTAAGTCGAGTGTCAGATTGAACAGTCCACGTCATATATTCTTTCGCATATTGATGCCGTTTTCCTTCCGTTAAGCATTCAGAAGTGGTTTTTTCTTGATTTTCAGACGCTTAAGATGCGTTGCATTTCTGATTGTACGCTGAACAATCGAATGTTAAACCAATGATTATCGGTAAGATAATGTTATATCGATAAGACTAAGCCTGTCCAATTTTACATATCGTGAGATATAATCTAAAGCATAATCGTAAAATTTGAATGCGCTGTAAAATGTTAAATTTTTTTTACAATGCTAAGCTGTTATTAAAACATTTTCAGCTCCTTTTTTACCTACTTTCGTCCTTCAGCCCCACTTCCCTGAGCCTTAGCTCTAGCCTCTTATCTACAGTAATTTTTATAAAATTAAAAAAAAAATATTTAGTTGTTAAAATTTCTAACATTTTCGGTTTTGAAAACACCACAAAATGTAAACATCAAGAGTGGGCGAGTAATTTTTTATGCGAAGATAAGGGTCACACAAAAATTAAATTCATATCGAGGCACTTGACGCTGATTTAGCTTACTACTGTGGCAAAAAGTACCGGGAAATTTAAAATTAAAAAATTTTGGGATTCCGATTTTACCAAATGTTTGTACTTTTAGGTCGGCACTTCTATCATTAACATCTGTGCAAAATTATACGTTAAAATATTCATTAGTGTTTAAGTTACGATTAGTTTTGTACGACGCCAAATGTGCTTTTGGCGATTTTGGTGCCATAAACGCTCAATTTCATGAAAAAAGAGCCGCGTGGAAGTGTGTGAAACAATGCTTTCTGACTGTCAGGATACGATAAAACGCATTATTACGGGCGATGAGACTTGGATCTACGCTTACGATATAAAAACTACCGATCAATCGAGCGAATATCGGCTAAAGGTGAGCCGAGACCGAAAAAATCGCGTCAAATTCGCTCAAAAATCGAGGTCATGTTGTTCCTTCCGACCGACCAAACTGTCAACAAGGAATATTATTATTATGAGAGACTTGCGTCGTTTGCGCGAAGCTATGCTTAAAAAGAGGCGGAGCTATGGGCTGACGATTCTGTTCTTCGTGATCATTTTCCAAAAACTCGACCAAAACAGCTACCATCAAACAATTTCTTTATGTCATTTTGGTAAATAATTTTTGTTTTAGTTTAATTTTCTGATTTGTTTAAGTTGCCTAATGAGGTAGCAGGACACCTGTCTGTGTAAAAATCATGTCTTTATATTTAAAATAAAAAAAAAAAAAAAAAACAGCTACCTTTTTTGCCTGGTTTATCTCCGTGTGACTTCTGGCTATTTTCTAAGCTCAAAAGACCACTCCGAGGACACCGTTTCGAGTCGATTGAGGAGATTCAACCAAAATCGCCAAATGCAGGACGTACAAAACTAATCGTAACTTAATCACTAATGAATATTTTAACGCATAATTTAGCACAGATGTTAATGATAGTAGTGCAAACCTAAAAGTACAAACATTTGTTCGAATCGGAATCCCAAATTTTTGTTAATTTAAGTTTCCCGGTACTTTTTGCCCACAGTAGTATGCTACACATTTTGAAGGGAACTGCTGTGTTGAACTGATCGACAAAAAATCAAAATCAAATATAAACTGATTTAGGTAACCTATTAATTCTCTTATTTAATGCCTTTATTAAATAAATGTACAATAATAGGTATCGACACGCTACATCGATATCTCCAATGGTCACATGATCAATGCTAAAATGACTTCTTTCACATTATCACAGGCTCCAGGCACTCATCGTATACCTCACATCAGTCTCGTATATCGTATACCTCACATGGTGATCTACTCGGGGGCATGGCTGTCATGGGCGTTAGCACAATGACCAAGGAGAGCAAGTTGCGCAATCGCAATACACGCAATCAATCAGTGGGAGCCACCAACGGCGGCACCACCTGCCTGGATACCAATCACAAGGTCGAGCATCGCGACTACGTAAGTAAAGACCAAACTGATTGGCTTATCGCTAACACAAATAATCGAATATAAAATCGCACAGGAAATCGGCCTGGAGTGCACGGACGAAGCGGGCAAGATCAAACACCACGACAATCCTTTTATTGAGCCCGTCCAGACACAAACGGTGGTTGACATGAAAGGTATATATCTCAACTCTATACTACAATGTATATATATATAGCACCTACTCACACGATCTCTATCTCTATCTCTGTCTCCATCTCTCGTCGCTCATCTCAGATGTTATGGTCCTGAATGATATAATTGAGCAAGCCGCTGGTCGGCATAGTCGGGCTAGTGATCGCGGTGGTACGTAGCAAACTATAGATTTTTCGATTAATCTATTTTATCGTAACTTACTGTTGCATTGCGTTCATGTTGTAAATTTGACATAATTCCATTGCATATACATACATACATTGAAATATCAAACGTCTTGTAAATTTGCGTTTTTTGTGTTCTATTCCATGTGCATTCTTTATTTTGGTTTCACCATATCGTTTTAAAAACTGACCGATTGATGTAAATACTTAAGTTGAAAAAACGAAACCAATTCATATTTAAACCATTTTCGATTTTGCTGTTTGATTTCATCCTATAATACTATAGACTAAGTGCCGTAACGTTTGTTCCTGTGACAACGGATTTTTGCCCATAGTCGTTTCAAATTTTATATACATATAATAAAAATATTCGTTCCTTAATATTATCTACAAATCTGTATCTAAAATACAAAATAATACAGAATACGTTCTACGGATTTCTATACTAATTACTTTACAACAGATATTATCAATATAATCAGATATAATCAGATAAGCTAAAACTTTTTTGTCTAGAGATCAATTGGTTTTGACGAAAATATTATGTTTTGCTTTTAAATTAATACGCATGAGACATGTGCGTTGCAAGGGTTGAAGACTGGCTAATGATTGATGGATTGATTGACTGTTTTAATGGCTTGACAAATATTTCTAGAGTGCTGCATGTGGAGCATAAAAAGCCTTTGCATCAGTTGTTTTACCCAATTTATATTAATTCCAAATTTATTTTATTTAACGAAAGAAACAGGAATAAAATCTGAAAGATTTGCCACCCAACAATTTGACTCATTTGCATTAATTAAACAACTTTTTCAATTTACCTTTACCTATTTTCATTTACACTTTTGTTTTCTACTTTGATTTTCAACAAGGAACTTAAGCAAAAACATACTTAACATTTTTAAAAATTTTACTTATATAAATATAATTATATATACTTATATCTGTACTCAACTGAATGACTTCTTTGACTCGTCCATTTTATTTAATGCCGTTGATGCTAACAGAAGAAAGCGAAAAACAAGTTAAAAAAAACAAATAACAAAAAAGAAAATACGACAAAATACCACTACAAAAAAATAATATACAAGATTTAAATGCAGCAAGCAAGCCAAACACATTCCACCAATTTGATAATTTTATATGACAAAACTCACACAGTTACACAAAAATGCAATCACACACACACACACACACACACAGAGACACACCCACACACTGAGACACGGCACACACAATTGCAGATTATATTGCCGCCTTTCGCTTGACAGCTGCCCAAAGTAGGCAAAATTTGTTGGCGTTTTCAAATGCGTCTTTCATTAAGCTTTTGTTAGCTTGCTGCACCGTTACTATTAGACCTAAGCCTAATATAACGCTGCTTCAGTGCACAACACAACACAACACAATACAGTTGTTGCTAACAAATCTCAGATGATTCAATCACGTTGAGTTTCACTTTTGCCTCAAAGATCACTTAAAGTAACTTTAGCATATTGTTTTGTATACTTAGCTTAAATAAATAACATTTTTTTAACTTTTTTGTGTAAACATTTCTCCCAAAAATATGCTAAGTAGTATAGTATAACATAAATAGATGAATGGACATTCAAAACGTGACTGGAAAATCAAGATAATGATATACAAATTTAAAAAAAAGTAAAAAAAAAAGAGAGGCTCCAAAAAACACATGCTACATTTGGACAAGAATAACAAAAATATTTCAAAGTATTATTCATAATTTAAAATTAATATTGATTTGAGTTATGTAAAAAAAAAACAACGAACACAGCAAAGTTTGTTAGTTTTTTGAGTTTTTTTTTTTTTGATTAATTTATTACTGCATGCCTAAAAAACTAAACCTAACATATACCTAAGTATTCTGGTTATTTGTACAACAGAGTTATTGCTTTTTTTTTCGTAGTTGCTTGCCTTGTTATAAGATTGCTAATTTATTACTTATTTTGAAAAAGCTAATAGCTGAACTAACCTAGTCTAAGTCTAGTTGTCTAGTATATACTATTATTAGCGCATGCTTTTTCAGTAGTCAGTCACAATCACCCAAACCTAATGCAACTACTCGTAATTTAAACCTTGAAACTGATTTACTACATATTAAAACGCTGCGAACTAAATGCTTAACATTTGTATTGGAATATAATTCGCGCTTTTGTAGCCTTACTTATCGATGATCTACAGCTTTTGGGGATTAATTCCAGATTAATATCTTATATTCTTAGTTTGAAATGAAGATAACAGAGAGTATGTAACAATAAAAGTAAAAGAAAAAAATTAAAGTACTTAATGATCAAGTTTTATATCTATAGTCCGTTGACGATCTAAGGATCTTTCGATTTTTGGGATTGGAATCAGTTAGAATATACTCATTATATTTGTTCGTAGCTAATTTTTCGCGTGCACAAAGTAGCTTTAACGAATACATCTTATTAGTAATAGAGTTGCTTAAAGTATACTAAATGAGCAGAAAAAAGTATAGAGTATCTGAAAGTCGTGGAAAGTTAACTTTATGAAATTTAAAGTAGCTAACAAATTTATTAATAAAAACCCAATAAAAAGCCTCTCTCTTTTTCGATCAAGAAACAAGAAAAAAAAGGACACTTATACACACACCTTACACCTACACCCACACACCAACATACACACACACACACATAGTTTATTTCTTTCTGTTTAACTTGAAAAGCTAATGAATAATTTCCAATGCAATGAAGCTTCAAACAAAACATAACAAAACAAAAGAAAAATTGATTAATTCTTTCATACGAAACTACGAAACTCGATCGTATGATAAATCTGCTATTAAAAAAAATAAACTGCTAATCTGGCTGAGTCAAAGTTGGTCAAATCACAACTAATAACAAACTTTTGTATGGTTCAGTCTCCGTTTACTATTTTCCAACAGAGGACGACGACGAGGACGGGCCGACATTCAAAGACAGGGCACTTGAAGTGATACTGAAAGGCATCGATGTGTTTTGTGTGTGGGACTGCTGCTGGGTTTGGTTGAAATTTCAGGAATGGGTCTCCTTAATCGTCTTCGATCCCTTCGTTGAGCTCTTTATCACGCTGTGCATCGTTGTGAATACCATGTTCATGGCCATGGATCATCACGACATGAACAAGGAAATGGAACGAATACTCAAGAGTGGCAATTATGTGAGTACTCACAACTCACCTTACAGGATCATAGATCAAACCATTAAACTAACCACTTATCGACCTCGAACCCAATACCGAACCGAAGAACTTTCTTAAAATATTGGTTCGGATCAAAAATGTATTTGACTATTTTTGCTCATTGCTATGTATTACTCGTATTCATTGTATTCATTGTAATCATTGTATTCATTGTATTCACTTTGGAAAAACTTTACCCGACAGTTCTTCACCGCAACCTTTGCCATTGAGGCGACGATGAAGCTAATGGCAATGAGTCCCAAATACTATTTCCAGGAGGGATGGAACATCTTTGATTTCATCATTGTTGCCCTCTCACTACTCGAGCTGGGCCTCGAGGGCGTCCAGGGTCTATCCGTGTTACGTTCTTTTCGTTTGGTGAGCATCAGTTGAACATTTAAGTACAGGTCTTGCAGAGACTTTTTTATTATTTCTTATTAGCTCAGGAACTAAGCTAGTTTTATGAATCAAGATCTAACTTAGTATATAACGTTATTGTATGTATGATGTTCTGACTGTACTCTCAAGTCTCGCAAGGCAAATGTGATAATTGTATTAACGCGTATTACTTCTATGCCCCGCTCCCAACAAATAAACTCCCCTCGTGGCCCCCTCAACACAATACACACGAGAGAACACACATACATCCAACGCTAATGTTAACCACGTCCTGCCAATTTACAGCTGCGTGTATTCAAATTGGCCAAATCATGGCCAACGTTAAATTTACTCATATCGATAATGGGTCGTACTGTCGGCGCTCTGGGCAATCTGACCTTCGTCTTATGCATTATAATCTTCATATTTGCGGTAATGGGCATGCAGCTGTTTGGCAAAAACTACACAGGTATTAAACTATATGCCCAACTGACAATAAAACAAACCCGAACCCAAACCCTCTTATCCCTCAACAAACAAACAAGGCAAAAAAAGATCTACTGCAAACAAAATGCAAGTTTTTTTTTTAGCGTGCAACAAACAATTTTTTCTAACCTAATCTAGCCTAGAACTCAAGTTTTGCTCTACTTTTTTCTCCAAGTTTATCAAATATATTTTCAGTATTCTTTTATTGAATTCATGTTTTTAATTTTTGCCAAATAGTTGAACATCTTCGAACATTGAGAAGCTAAAACAAAATGCTTTGGGCACGGTTTTTCGTTACGAGATTCATATTTTCATTGAGCTTTTACAATTGCAATAAATTTGTGAGCGTGACAAAAAATGCATTATAAATAGCTTAAGTCAAAATTTGATACGCATTTTGAACTTCTGCCCAATTGTGAAGCCAATTATAACACATATATTAATACATGGGATGATGGAACTTTAGTATAATCGTAATTAGCTTAAGAATAAAAGTAGTTTCATAGGCATTGTAAATATGAAATGTCAATTGAATGAATGAATGAATGAATCATGCACAGCATTCGATGATGTTTCACCATCATCAGCCGCACAGTCCAGATTTTACAATCCACGATCTACAGTCTACATTCTACAGTCCTCAGTGTACTTGGTACAAGTCGGAGATGCTGTGCATGATTAATATTACTAACTACGGTCACTTCGTAGCTTTTTTAATCAAGAGTTATTGAGATTTTTGCATTTCTTAACTTATTACTATATCCATATCTATAAATATATATATACAAATATTTTTTGTATTCCTAATGCTTTGCCCGGCTTACAAACCAAAAAACTAATGCTACCACTAATGATTATAATAATGACAATGACGATAATTATAACGATAATAA
The DNA here is from genome assembly GCA_037043495.1 of Drosophila recens. Lineage (NCBI taxonomy): Eukaryota > Metazoa > Arthropoda > Insecta > Diptera > Drosophilidae > Drosophila > Drosophila recens. The sequence continues at coordinate 124,699 of JBAMBJ010000686.1, forward strand.
TTCATATCAACATCCGCATACATCAATTACAAATCGAATTAAATTATTTAATGATACCTAAACTCCTCACACAAACAAAAAATAAATCACATTGTCAAAATCAAAACTAAATTCAAAATCAAACAACGATATCAAAAATCAAATATAAATCTCGCAATTTTCAAAACCAAATGAAATCCGTAAATGCAGCTGCGTGTATTCAAATTGGCCAAATCATGGCCAACACTTAATTTACTCATTTCGATTATGGGACGCACCATGGGCGCTTTGGGTAATCTGACATTTGTACTTTGCATTATCATCTTCATCTTTGCGGTGATGGGAATGCAACTCTTCGGAAAGAACTATCATGGTAAGTACTCCTGGCAGTTCTTTAGCTCTTCGTTTTAAAAGCCTTCTATCGATGTGCATTTTATCGTTTTATCGTTCTTTCTTTAAATTTGTGTGCGTATTTATAAATATATTTATTAGAGGGCTCGGCGAAAAGCATAACATACATTGTATACGTTTCTCTAAATTTATGTATAGTGTTTAAGTTGTTTCACTGTTTCAAATCGTTGTTGCTTAAGTTTATTGATAGCTGTGAAAGCGATTGCTTTTCGTTTCGTTTACCGTTTGTAACAAGCCGAGCCTTTTTCTTTTTTTGTAATCTTAAAATACTTATATGACAGGTACTTTAGCAATTTGAAATAAATAAAATTTAATTACTCTTACAAATATTCTATGAATTGCCATAATAATTAATTAATTATGTAGTTGTAACGTTTAAAACACAATTCAATGTCAGATTGAAGTGATTGTAATAATTATTGAACAGCCTTTATTAATATTGTAACTTAATGAGAATTATCGAAATCATTAAATTTGTATCTTATAAATTAATTGGGTAATAATTTGGTATAGAGAAACACTAATCAGAGTTATTTTTTTTTGTTAGTTTAACTTTAGAGTAGGTTCTATTCAGACTTCGTTTGAATTCATATTTCCGTCCGTGAACAGATTGTTAATAAGGGGTTTAATTGAAAATTGCGCTGCATTAACTTTAAGTTTAAGTTGAGTTTTGGGTCCCATTTCTGGTTGTCTGGTGCCAATGTCTTCAGTAAGTACTAGCGTTCAACGAGCTAAACTTTTCCTTTAGCTTAATTACTTCAAGCTCTCTTAACTTTATAATAATAATAAAAAAAAAAAAAAAAAACCGCAAATCTGCAACTTGGCTGCATTAATTGCATCCCAAAAGCAGCTCGCGATTTGTTTTTCATTTTGTGCTTTTCTTTGTTGATTTACCCCAATATTTAGTTGATTGCGGTTTTTGTAAGAACTTTTCCCGCATTTGCATACACTGTTTTTATGGGTGCTGTTGCCATTCTGCACACGCTTTTTGTATGTGGCCTTCGTAACACGCAGAAAATATGAAATAAAACCAAAAACCGATCCTTTAATTGTGCTCAATTTCTCAAAGAAAACATTTTTGATTAATGACAAGTCTATCTATTCGTTAACGCAACAGATCATAAAGATCGTTTTCCGGATGGTGATCTGCCGCGCTGGAACTTCACAGACTTCATGCACAGCTTCATGATCGTGTTCCGGGTGCTATGCGGTGAATGGATCGAGTCCATGTGGGACTGTATGTACGTGGGCGATGTCTCCTGTATTCCATTCTTCCTGGCCACCGTTGTCATCGGCAATCTTGTGGTAAGTAATTAGTTAATTAGTTAATCACATTGATTCTTATACATTTATATGTGTGTGTCTGTTTATTTGCAGGTTCTTAACCTTTTCTTAGCCTTGCTTTTGTCAAATTTTGGTTCATCCAGCTTATCAGCACCGACTGCCGACAATGATACGAATAAAATAGCCGAGGCCTTTAATCGAATTGGCCGATTTAAAAGTTGGGTTAAGCGTAATATTGCTGATTGTTTCAAGTTAATACGTAACAAATTGACAAATCAAATAAGTGATCAACCATCAGGTGAGAGGACCAACCAGATCAGTTGGATTTGGAGCGAAGGTTTTTATCCACTTGTTTTCAACTACTAAAACTACTTTTAATTATATAATCTGTTATGATATACATATAATATCAATAAGATATATGTGTGTATATGTATGTATATAAATATATATTAAATATATATACATATATTGCGTATACTAGCGGTTAACGTTAACTTCAACTCAACACAATTGGCCAAACAAATTAATCAAAATACAACTTCTAGTTCAGTCAAAAAAAACCTCATTCGTCTGAACTGTAAACACACAAAAAATTAACGTATATAATGCTCTTTAGTTAGTTTTTCAACACCCAACATAATTCCCCGCCACCATATAGAATCCGAGTATTTATAAACGTGAAATCTACTTGCCAAGTATATCGAATTATCGATAATTATGTCTAAAAAAAATCGAATCAAATTGCGTCTCATATCGTTTTCTTATTTCGAAGTTGAGAGATTTATGTATTTTTGGTTTCCGTTCGTTTTGAACATAATTGTTGTTGTTCAATAACCTCACGAGACTATACATATGTGCATTGTACATATGTAGTATGTATATATGTATGTTTAAGTATCTGTCTATGTCTATATACATATACAGCTGTGGTCATATAAATAGCACAAAAAAATATTCAACTTGTGGAATGGTTTTTTTTAGCTAAAAAATATTTTTTAATAATAAAACAGCTTTGGGTTTTCATAGTTTAACTTATTCTGGGGTGCCACAGAATCCTCTTTCACCTGAAAAATGACGTAAATTTCATACAAATTTACGTCAAATTCAGGTGAAAGAGGTTTCTGTGGCACGCCAGATTAACTAATTAATTCATAAACATAAATTTATAAATGTTTCATAACCAAAAAGTAAAAATTAAAAAATTAAAAAATACTGGTCATAGAAATATCACAATTTCAAAATGTTGCCAATTATTAATAGAAAATGAGCTTAAAAGTTAAAATTATTGAACAAATTTAATATTTAGTTGAATATGCATGATTTTCAATAACGGCGTTACATCTCCGTACTTCCCATACTTTCCACAATCTTCTGACATCTCACTTTCGGAATGGAGTTCCAAGTTCCTTGAACACCTGTCCACAAATCGTCAAGATTGGAATATTTTCTTCTGGATATTGTGACCTTTACATCATTCCATAGATTCTCTATTAGATTAAGGTCAGAACTTTGAGCCGGCCACTCCAGAACTTCGATGGATTCGTCCTTCAACCACTTTTTAACGACGCGATATGTGTGCTTTGGGTCGTTATCGTGTTGAAATATCCATTTAACAGACATATTCTCTAATGTAAATGGTTCCATTTGATTTTTGAGAACGTCCGCAAAGCATGAAACGATCCATTACGCCATTGATTTGATAGAGCGGACCCACACCATGCCAGGAAAATGCATCCCAACACATAATACTTCGGCCACCGTGCTTCACGGTCCTCATATTGTACATGGGGCTAAGAGCTTTGCCTTTTGGACGACGAACAAATGTTTTGCCATCGGGTCCTACTTTATTTATTTTGGTTTCATCGCTCCATAGCACATTTTTCCAGAAATTTAGACTTTTATCCCGGTGGGTCCGTGCGAAACTCAATCTTTTTGCCTGTATACCATGTAGAAGAATGCAATAATCGTTTGCGATCAACATTTTTATAATCGGATGTAAAATATTGTCCACATGATCGATCGAAACAGTCTGTTTTGATTTGTGCTATTTATATGACCACGGCTGTATATTCTAAATGTATCTGCATTTATATTTGTATGTACTCGTATGTATGCATCTGGGGCCATCAAGAATTTCGCCGAGTGTGACATAACCGATACGGTCACTTCATACCCGATTCTATCTATCTACCTAGTAATCTACCCAAGTACCCGCCTACCCAGCCTATATGATAATATGGATTCGTAACGTTAGTGTGCATTTAGTCGAAATGTCATATAAAACATACATGCATACATATAATTCCTTTTAAAAATAAAGTATTACAATTTATTTCCTGTATTCGTACTTAGGAACTCGTTGCTCTTGCTATTCGTTATCTTCTACTCGTTACTTTTCACTTTACCCATACCTACTCGTCGTACTCGTTCTCGTTGCATTTATAATTATATAGATATGTACATATAGTATGTCTATCTATCAGTTCAGACTCTTCGTATTCGATTTTTGGGTATAGAAGAGCTTGTGTCAAGTTTTTGGTTTTTCTATCGGTTTCATAATTCCCACATTTCCAACATCAAATTTTGCACCCTCAATAACAACAACAATTTTACACAGCATTTTTTTGGGCCTCGAATTAAAAGCTCCACATTATACATACATATTTCAATGAAATAAGATATATAAAGTCTATTGATAATTTGCTAGTTAAATGAGAAAAAAACACTAATAATAACATTTTATAATAGTTGCTCATTATAACGAAAAATTATATAAATTGAAAGTAAAACAGTGGATTTGATCCTTCATCTAGTATTAAAGAACTTTTCTTTTTCGATATTATTGTTGTCTGTGTATATTGTATATTGTATATGTATGGAATTTACTTATTATCAAAAAAAAAAAAAATAATTAAAAACAATTAGCTTTAGCACTTCAATTTCATCATTAAGTTGTATTTAAATGTAAACTTAGTGCTTATGTAATAATTTATGTACATGTCTAGCCAAAAGGCCGGAAACGTGATCTTTTTGATGCGACAAAGTACTGTTCATCATTCATTGTTTATCGATAATTCATCATTCATCTAGCGATCATGCCATCTCACTCAGCAGCTCTTGCTCTCGTATCTGGGAGCCCGATCAGATAATTTTTCGATATGCGTTGTTTGCTGTTGTGTTGTGTCAGGACCGTTTTCTTAACTATCGTATATGCGAAAGTAATTGACTACAGTACTTAACGTGTTTACTTTTGTTTCTCATCTTTTTACTTGATCGGCTATCAATAAGTTTAGAAATGTGGCCGTATTTGTATTCGTATGTTTTTGTGTTTTGCATTAAGTGTCGTAATTAACCAAATCAATCTCAATATGATATTAATTGCATAACAATTTATATTCTTTTTCATTTATATAAACACATCTATTATGGCTTGTCATTTCAAAACTAAAAAATCCAAAAATAAATCAAAATAAATAATCGTATTGCATTGGCCGACGAATCCATGCTTTATATTGTCGAACCAACTAATGAATCGATCAATCAACAACGACAACAACCAACAATCAACAACCTACAACGACGACAACAACAACAACAACAACAACAACAACAACAATAAAAACTCTTGCGAACGGCAACTGCTTGGGCTGAATTCCTTTTGAATTCGCTTTTTGATTTCCATCATCCCAACCCATACATGTACAACCATATATATATATACATATGGATTGTATGTATATGTGTTCTATATATATATGCCATTCCTACATACATAAATATATATACATACATATATATTAATATATATATAATGTAACATGTACATATCGAAAATTAAATGTGTGTTTATAATACTATAATATATAATTCGAAATGCGATGATATTCGGATACGAAAAAGGCAAGGGCGTTTGTCGTTGTATATCTGCAGAGCATGGTGACAACGAGCTGGAGCTAGGACACGACGAGATCCTCGCCGACGGTCTAATCAAGAAAGGTATCAAGGAGCAGACACAGCTGGAGGTAGCCATTGGTGATGGCATGGAGTTCACGATACACGGCGATATGAAGAACAATAAGCCGAAGAAATCCAAATATCTAAATAATGCAACGGTAAATAACACAACTCGAATCGATATTATACTATTATAATAAATATACTATCGAAACATGCATATACATATGTTTATATATGTATATCTGGATATAAGTATCTCCGATATATATATATTTATATGTACATGTAGTGTCTGCATTTATTTTGACTATGTATATTATTATATTTAATTATATACAATACATACTTAGACTAATTTCTTAACGAAAACAAATTGATTTATATTATTTATTCATTTCCTTTTCGTTTATTTATTTGTTTTTTTCTTTTACATATAACTGTCTATATGTGTACTGTTATGTGTGTGTGTATTCCACAAATCCAATCAACAAAAAAAAAAAAAAAATACCATACAAAAAATGATAAACCAACCAATATAACCAACTGAACCCGACACTTGAACTGAAATCGTTCCAATATATAAAAAAAAAAAACAAAAAAAAATATATATATTATGATATATGAATAATTATACAGATGATTGGCAACTCAATTAACCACCAAGACAATAGACTGGAACACGAGCTAAACCATAGAGGTTTGTCCTTACAGGACGACGACACTGCCAGCATTAACTCATATGGTAGCCATAAGAATCGACCATTCAAGGATGAGAGCCACAAGGGTAGCGCCGAAACGATGGAAGGCGAGGAGAAGCGCGACGCCAGTAAAGAGGATTTAGGTCTCGACGAGGAGCTAGACGAGGAGGGCGAATGCGAGGAGGGTCCACTCGACGGTGATATCATAATACATGCTAACGACGAGGATATACTTGACGAGTATCCAGCTGATTGCTGCCCCGATACGTACTATAAGAAATTTCCAATCTTAGCCGGTGACGATGATTCGCCGTTCTGGCAAGGATGGGGCAATTTACGACTGAAAACTTTTCAATTAATTGAAAATAAATATTTTGAAACAGCTGTTATCACTATGATTTTAATGAGTAGCTTAGCTTTGGTAAGTCAACTACAACTACAACTACTTACAAAAAAAAAGAAAGTAATTTTTCAAGACAAACACATATTTTTGCGATTTTCAATTGTTGCAATTTTTGTAACAGTCTGTAAAATCCCAAAAATAATTAAACTAATTACAATTAATAAACAAAAAAGTAGTTAATCAAGCCTTGCTGAAACTTTACCAAAGTTGATTGCTTCATTGATTTTTAGGCTTATAATTTGATTCTTGAGTTCTTTAGAGTTTTGCTAGTGCAGCATAGTTCGCTTAGATAATTGTGTTATATTTTCTTAAAAATATATACGTAATTTTTTTTATTTTTTTTTTTGTTTCAAAATGCAACTGATAGCAACACAATCCACATTGCTTTCTGCCTAACAGCTTCCCATTCCTCTGAGATATGGCAAATATCTTCGGTTTCTCGAAGTTTCAAATATCCTTGCAGCTTATTTGTATTCAAATTTGCGTTACTTTAGTTCGCTGAATTTAAAATCTGCAGAATCCAATTCAAAAACCTACTTATTAACCGATATTTAATCGATTTTAATGAGCACTGATCAAGACATTCTCATATTATAGGTTCAATTGAAATGATTGCAATAAGATTTTTTTTCATTTTAGCTCTAAGCTATTTTCATCTGCAAGGGTATTCCAAATCGTATAGCTTTCAAAGAAATCCCTTCTTTTCTATAGCCACTTTTTAAGCTGTTGCTATCTGTAGCACTTGAATTCTATTTTAATGTAAAACATTTTAGAGCGATATTTACATCGTGAGTAGTTCAATGATCCTCATGAAGCCAACTTTCGACTTAGGCTTAGGCATAATCGATTAGTCAAACGGTTTGTGTCTTTGCTTAAGCCGAAAGGGTCCCCACTAAATTTGATAATATAAATCAATTGGGAACTGGCTTTCATTGAGTTTGTGTGTGCGTTATTGTGAAACATACTCTTTTAGGGTTTTTTGCGTAGCTTTAGCGTTAGCTTTTGTGGTTAGACGCTTATGCGTATTATTTCAAGAATTTTGTCTTCAATTTCTTTGAAAATTTTTCTTTAATTGCGTTTGACTTTGATTTGTCTGTAAACAAAAAATATAGACACAAAACAAAAATTTAACAAAGTTGCCATTTTTCTTGCGCGGAAAATAAAGAAAATTAATCATTAATATAATAATAATATATAATGTTATTAAAAAAAAGAAAGATCAAGAGTAGAAACTATGATATGAGTAAAGCCAGTAGTCCGGCACCAACTTAATAACTCGTACCAGAATTGTTTATGGTTATCTAGCTTCTTTAACTGCTTCTAGATTCAATGTATATGTGTGTACTTGTAATTCATATCTTTTACAAATAACTTGAATACCCCCTTCACCGACACCGAAACAGGCTTTAGAAGATGTACATCTGCCGCAAAGGCCCATTCTGCAGGATATTTTATACTATATGGATCGAATATTTACGGTTATATTCTTCTTGGAGATGTTAATCAAGTGGTTGGCCCTCGGCTTCAAAGTGTACTTCACGAATGCGTGGTGTTGGCTTGATTTCGTTATTGTCATGGTAAGTCATCATGTTGGCCAAGCTGCCAAGAACAATACTTTCAACACTTTTATTTTTATTTACGTGCACTTACTTATCACGAACGAACATTTTAATTTCAATTCAAATCTGGATCTGAGTCGAAATTTTTTTTTTGACCAACGACTTTATGAACTCACAACGAATTTATTTTATCAAAAGATAGATACATACATAAACTCTGTACAAATTAAAAAAAAAATAAGACAAAAATGTTACACAAACTGACTTTTCGGACTGAATCTGTTATATAAATTTGTATATGATTTATGATTTTGCTATAAACTGCTTATAAATATGTCAATACTCTAGATTACTGCTGCAAATATAACAGTTAAACAGTTAGGAGATCTGTTATACAGATAACATATAATATACATCTGTATGTAAATGTAGTATAACAATTGGCTCACCCTTGCAAATGCCATGTACTATAAAACCCGGTTATAACCCATAGAGTAAACAGTTTTAGCCCAAAACTTAGTTAGTGATTTACCTAGTTAGTCTAAGCGTAAAAAACAAATTTTATTCGAACTTAACTTACATATTCTATACCATACCTAATATACTTATTTTAGTACAATCAATCATTTCGAGTTCGAGTTTTCAGTTTAATTCAAGTTTCGATATTGATTGTGATTTTGATTTCAATATGCATTGATTTTGACTGGTTTCTAAAGCTGTTTATGCCTAAATGCATATCATGAATTTATGTAATGGTCGTTTAGCTGTCGCTAATCAATTTGGCTGCGGTCTGGTCCGGAGCCGACGATGTGCCCGCCTTCCGCTCGATGCGGACCCTACGCGCTTTGAGGCCATTGCGCGCCGTTTCGCGATGGGAGGGCATGAAAGTAAGTAATCTCTATCGGGACATCTCTCTCCCTCCCACCCTCTCTCTCTCTCTCTCTCTCTCTCTCTATCTCTATCTCTTTTTTCTCTCTGTCGTGTATACAGAGCTGTGTCTTGCTCTCGCTCTTTTTGTGTCTCTCTGTCTAACCCTAACTCTGTTTCTCTTTGTATATACATATACATGCATATTTTTGTCGCTCTGTGTGTATGTGCGTGTGTGTGTGTGTGTGTGTGTGTGTGTGTGTGATATGGATAGCCCAAATATGCATATCGATATACATATGTATGCTAATAAATGTTGTAGCACGTACATAGTACTTAACAATCTCTACCTTTACAAACTGTTATACGAAAAAAATCAACTTTAATTGAGAGCTTTAAGCTTCCCGCTGCTGTTTTTACAACATTTACATTTACAATAAAAAGAATCGCGCACTGCTGTCCGTATCACTATCTCTCTCGCGCTCAACATATCTCTTCCACTCTCTCTGTCTCCTTTAAACGCTGTTTTATTTTAAAAATGCGCTGCCGCTTAGTGGTATACATATTGTATTTACGTGCTGCAGCAGGCTTCTGCTCCATATTCTCGCATATGTATGTATGTGTGTCGGTGTGTCGGTGTGCATATGTATATGTATGTGCGCTATATTTATTATGAACTGTTATCTATGTATGTTGCAAACCAAAAATTGTGTGCATAGGGCGACGCTATGCTAACTGTAATACCAGCCAGTTCATACATTTATATTGTGTTTTTTACTAACGATTGTATTAACTCACCAAAAAAAAAACCATAGCATACCTTTTTATATTCCTGTATAACAGTTGTATAACATTTAAACCCATACTCTTGCATAAGAATTTAATCATTCAGCAGTTGTATTATATTTATGTATACATATATACAATATATCATATGTATTTTCCTATAAATCTTGCTTATTTTTTTGCAATATTGATGATGTATTTTGAAGCTGTGACGCTTTGGCATTGTATATTATGTATTTCAACTGTTACAGCATCTCATACAGTACTGTCTCTAGTGTAGCGTCAATAATCGAAGTATTAGAAAAGTTATTTAGGTTTGTTAAGTCTGTACAATATGTATAAATCTATGTACATGTATATTTAGTGCTAAGTCAATATGTACTTGTCAAAACTGTTATAAACATATGTATAAGCGTGATTAGAATACGAATGTATGTAAGTAGTTTGGTTCAAACGCAATCGCCTCTCAATTAATCGTCATATCGCGCTCACTGTAAAGATTTTATTTAAATTGAGTACAAATAGAGTCCATAGCGTACTTGATATATAGACATACCTTTATATACATTAAACCCTAGCGTAAATAGTAGCATTGAATTTTCAACCTTACCTACAACATAACTTTACATTATAAAGCGCTCCGAACCCGATTTCGAATCCGAATCCGTGACTCCCTGTATCAAAAGCTCAAACAAAACTTAGAGGCACCGGTAAAATATTAATTAAATGTGCCCTTCATGATGTACAAGATGATGCACCACCACTGTACAAAGACTCGAATAACTGAACTTCTTGTTTCGACCTAAGTGTCGTCTAGTGTACAAATATCGTAGGTACAAACTCGTAATACGATACGATTGTATATACTCGTATATTGTATATAAGTAATATCAATTAGAAAATGAAAACCAATTCCAATTCCAATTTCAATACCAAACTAAACCAAACCAAAACGACAGTCGAATACAAGTGCAATTCTTGTGTCGTTTGACACAGATTGCGTATACGCAGTGGTGGCAGTGTTTTACTTAAATACAAGCCGCATCCAAAACTAACTCTGAACATAAATAGTCACCGCTTGGTCTCTGCTACAATCGATCCAATTTCAAAATCGAAAACCCCAAAAATTAATGAAACTTATGTACCTACCAACCAGCCGAACATATCTACGAACCAATCGAGTCCGGCAGCAAAGTTTGAGCAAAAATGTGTCAATATAAAGACAAAAGCCAAATGAAACCCGAAAGCAATTAATTTTGAGAAAAACCTAGTGAATAACGTCGCGCGGCTATACAATAGACCAAAAGGCAATGCAAGCGTCACCACGGAGGACAATTAAAGGATTTGTAAATAAATTATTTGGCAGCACCTAGGAATTGTAATTGTATTTGCATTTGTAAATCTAATGTAACTCTAAATGTAACTTTAGCTTTAAATGCATATAGTTCATGACCATGACCATGACCATAAGCATTCATAATCAAAAAAGAAAACTTCCATCACTTGGTCCATGTCAATTTCAATGTCAAAGTCAATGTCCTCTTGCCATTAGGCATTTGCATGCCAAATTCGTCCATTGTGGAGCGTTGCGCGGCAGTTTAGGGTGCAAAAAAACAAAATATACTTACAGATACTACTCTTTAATTTATCAACAAACTTCAAGTATCGATATATGTGTGTGTCTGTGTGTGCGCGTAAATGTTTATTATCAGTGTAGCAGCAAAAAAAATCATGGAATGTTTACTTCCATCATATAAAGCACATACACGCGCCCTCTTCTAATATTACTAGTATCTCTGTTACAATTTATATTTTTTATCAATTGAGGATCACGATCTCGTCTACGCCAACTTCTACTGCAATGAATCTCTTATATTACTATTTACTTCAGAATAGCCTGTAGCCAGTCTGGCGATCTCTTTTACTTGTACTACTACTTGCGCTTGTACTACTACTTGGGCGTAGAAGAGCCCACTTCGACTAAGTAATAATTACTTGTAATTAAGAACGCGATCTCTTATACTTCTTTTACTATTCGCTTATTACCAATTGAGGCTCATATACTCGTAACTTTTACTTCAACTACAATACCAGCCACTTCAACAACAACTTATTTACCCTAAAAAAATCTACTATTATACATAAATTAAATATTACTCTTACCCCCTAACTACTTTGAGTGTTGTATGTAAATCTCCTGAAACTTGTGTTGTACCCAGAAAAACATAAACAGAAAATCAAATATTGAGCTATTGTTGTACTTGCCCAGTCGTAGCGTATATTTGAACCACAACTACATGCATAACTATAACTATATTAAGTATTTTAATATACTTCTAATGTTTGTCCTATATATATTCATATATAGTTTATATGTCTTGCAATGTTGCGTTTGTGTGTGTGTGTAACTATACAAGTGTATGTCTATGTATGTATGTGTGTGTGTACACTTATATAATTATATAAATATAATTAACTAAATACTTTCATATGTATGTGTTTGATGTACTTACAAGACTCCTTATATACTTACCTTATATACTTACTAACATTATACTAGGCTATCGAATAAGTAACCTCTCTCAATCTGTAAGTTTAAGGCTAGGCTCGATCCTCCCATCTTGTACCAGAGTACAACCAAAAAAGAACAACAATATGCAGCAGTTAGTAGTACCTAATTACTTACTTAAAGGTTATTTCAGTTATGTATGAATTAAATAACGATTTGAGTTTGAGTTTGAGTTATAACCAGAACATGTACGACAGGACAAAACACTTTACCACGCTTACTACTTTACCCAAAAGATATAAAACACTTACATATATCGTATCTTTTTTCAATAACAAATAAATACCGAAACAATGATAATTATGATGATTTAAATGTTTTAAATTGTTAAACTTGGCACTATTCGAATTATATCGAAACTAGGTATCGCTTATCAACTTCGTTGCTTCACTTGTTGGAGCTGGTGGTATTCAAGCCTTCAAGACTATGCGAACGTTAAGAGCACTGAGACCACTACGTGCCATGTCCCGTATGCAGGGCATGCGGGTACGTACTTTCATACATACCATAAAAACAAACCAAACCAAACCAAAAAAAAAATACAAAAAAAATACAACAATCAAATTCAATAAACAAGCAAACTTTTCAAAACCTACATTCCACATCAGTATCAATATCAGTATCAGCATCCAGTATCAATTTCAATCATTTTCGATTACAACTTTTTTAAATACCAACCATAAAAATACCACTCTTATACGCGAGCTGTATTACTCCTACACATATTCATGCCACAACTAACAAGAGAAAAACCACACACACCAAAACCAAATTAAATCTCTTAATTAGTTGACTACAATTACAGGGTGACCAGAAATAACGGAGACAAACATTTTTAACTATAATTTTACTGAACGAGAGAAATTTAGCAAAGCAACAATTAGTAACGATAAAGTGGATCACTAGTAGTAAGATTCTCAGCCGGTTTCGAAATGGTCTCCTCCAGCTGCCATGCACAGGTCCAAATGTGATTTAAAGTTGTAGGCCATGGGCCGCAGGTCCTCGGGAGACAGTCGGTTCCATTCCAAGAGCAGCGATTGCATCAGCGCCTCCAAACTTTAGTGAGACTTAGCACAGGCCCTGGCCTCCAAAATCGACCACACGCCGGAGTCCATCGGGTTCAGATCCGGCGAGAAGGGCGGACCACTCAGCAGACGAGATGAAGTCCGGAAAATGGGTTTTGCACCAGTCTTGCGTCATTTTCGCCTTGTGAGCCGGCCAGAGTCCTGTTGAAAAGTCCAGTCCGCATCGCCGAAGTGCAGTTGGGTCCAAGGAATTACCACGGCGTCGAGAATGTCGTGGCGGTACACTTCTTGGTTTCTTTTAACCCCTTGATCCACAAAAACCAGGGGTTTCTTGCCGCTGGCGCGAATGCCGCCCCAGACCATAACGGACTTCGGATTTTGGCGATGTTTGACAATGGTCGACGTACCCGAAGGTTCGGCGGACCAGATCCTGCAGTTTAGTGGTTGTGATCCTGCTCGACGGTTACCAGCTTCTCATCCGTGAGAAGGACGCGCTCCTATCGCTGACCTGCGGCCCGACGCTTGAGTTGGTGGCATCTTTGCAGTCGCACGCGCTTGTTTTCATCCGTGAGGATCTGAAATTTTTTGAGCTTGTACGGCTTGAGTCCAAGGTGCTTCTTCGCCATTTACCAAACAGAATCACGTTTCATTCCGGTCTCACGGGCAATTTTTCTCATGGAGACCCTCGGATTTCGCATCACCCGCTTTCGAATGATTTGACGATTGGCAGAAGTATTGACGGTGCTTTTTTTCCTCTTCCCGGACGATAGCCTTCATGGTCAATCTCATTAAAGTGGCGGGTGGCCTTGGACACAGTCTACCTAGGCCCCTCGAGCAAACGAACAAATTCACATTTGACGTTTTTCTTGATGAAACAGCTCTAAAATTGCACAACGTTTACTTGACATTCTGAAACCACAGGAAAATTTAACAGCAATGGATAAAAAATGTTGTGACTAGTACAAAAAAGAATGGAGAATACGATAAAATAACATTTAATTAAATCCGGTAACATACTTTTGCTTACGGACATATTAAAGTTTGTCTCCGTTTTTTCTGGTCACCCTGTATAATCAAATGTATTTAGTCAAATTATTAGTAAAACTTAAAAAAAAAATACCAAAAAAATGCCATCAAATAAAATTATCAAAGCGCAGCTGATGATATTTTGTTGTCCTTAGATACATTATCAATTAGAATGCATCCAAAATTTATTTTGACTGATAAGTTAAACTCTGTCTCTCTCTCGCTGTCTTTCTCTCTTGCCGCCGTCTTATCGTATTTGTCATATTCTTTGTATCTTTTTTAATATACCGAACACGTCTTATTTAATACAACCGTATTAGCATTCTCTAACTATTAATATTACTTTAATATTACAACTGCAACTGCAACCGCATTTATTTAATTAGATTATCCTTAACTTAAACTTTACCTTTAACTTTAATTAATCACATTCTCAGCTTCTCCAACTCATTCTTTGCTCTGCTCGCTCTTTTTGTCAAATGGGTCTGATCATCTCAATTCCAGTAGCTCAAAATTATACCACCTCTCAGGTTCTTTTCGCTTCATCAAATCGTAGCTATAGATAACTCATAGTACTTAATTATATACATAATTATTTTGCCTGCCAGAACACAGACATCGAATCCTTAATATATTGTTTTATTACACATCCACTTCTTTAATATTGTGATCAAAGATGTAGATTTATTACCATACGAGTTGGTAGACTAAAAATTGAAGTTATTTCTGCTTAAGCGATCTTAATATGTTCATGTCAACTATCAACTTATACTTTACATATTTATGATATTTGATAGGCAATAATGAATTTTTTCTGGAAAATATTATTTAATAGTTAATAGTTTTACTAAACATATTCGATAAATATCAGCATATTTTAACTTATTTGAATATCTTGTGTGGTCAGAGTATAATTTGTAATAGATCTCAGAGACATATTTTCTCTTTATTGTAAACAACTGTGATAAACAGTTCATAGATACATTTATAAAGTTGATTAAAATGGAAAAACAAAATTATCTTAAGAGGAAAGAGGAAGGCTGGTGATGGCATCATCACTGTTTGGTAAACCTATTGTTAGTCTCAATAAATAAAGCAACATCAATCAAGGGCGTCGGCAGCTTTTCCAACAGGGAGGGCCAAAATGTTTTTTTTCACGTTTTCACAATCACTCGTGATGGATTTTGGAAGCTAAATAATGGAAAGTAATAAATGTAGGGGGGAACAACGGCCCCCCTGCCGACGGCCTTGAAATCAATAAAAAAAAATAACTATAATAATTTTAGTATAGTTTCATGGTAACATTGACACAGAGATGATTTTTAATCGGGTAAAATACATAAATTCTAAGTGACTAATCAATGAACTATTGCCAATACATACATATGTACATACATATCTGATATCTAAAATCCATTCCACCCATTGAATATGCATATGTTTAGTTAAGGTATATAATTAAATCATTCGATTGCGCGCACCAAATATCTTTAAATTAGAGTTATTGCACATCAAACTACTTTAAATTACAATTAGTTATATGTACCTACTATTCGATTGGCCTATTCTAATTTTACGTTAATGTAAATGCCATGTTTTATAGTGTATGTGTGTGTTTAGCTACTGCTACTTATTTTACAATTGCCATTTGCTTTTGCCAAATATTTAATATCTGTCTGTCGCATGCTTTAAAGTTTTAACAATTGAGTAAAATGTACTTAAAACAACTAGACACTGTTATTAGACACCATATCATGTACAATAATTATCATCATAATCTATACAGTAAATAGACACATTAATCCTGTCAACACACACCAAATGTACCATGCTTAACATACTACACATACTAATACTAATACGCATACTAATTAAACTAATGAACATATACTATTATCAAAATAACTAAATAACTCTCTGCATTTATTGTATTATATTCTATATACTCTCCCTCCAAAACAATAACAAAACACACTCGAACAAACAAAATGCCATAATTCACTGCGTTCCGTTCCTGAAACCCTCAACCTCAACTCCACATCAATCTGAAACCTTTGAAATGTCCTCTCATCGAAATCAACATCGACATCGTTGTGAACGACAACCCATCAAATGTGCCTAAATTACGACAATAAAAATCAATAATTAAAAAAATATGTTATCAAAACACACAAAATTATCGATAAACCAGGTCGTCGTTAATGCGCTGGTACAAGCTATACCGTCCATCTTCAATGTGCTATTGGTGTGTCTAATATTTTGGCTAATTTTTGCCATAATGGGTGTACAGCTTTTTGCTGGAAAATATTTTAAGGTACGTGCAAACGTTTTTCAAGACAATCAAAAACCAAATCAATTCCAAAATACCGAAAACCGATAACCAAAACCCATGAAAAAACAAGAAATCAAACAAAACAAAGTCGAAAAGTAGTGCAAATGTCTACAAACAAAAATTGTGTTACTTTTTGATTTCGAAATCCTAGCAGCAATTAATTAGCAAATTAATTAATGTTCAAAATAAAATGAAAGTCTTCTACTTGAATGAAATGCGTATCTTTGCATCTATTTTTCGTAAATAGTTGATCAAATGTGAATCGATTAAATTTTAAAACATATGCATATAATAAATATATACATATATGTATTGTAAATATGTATGTGTATATATCGATAATACAGTGTTTGTCGCCTGTACTCGTCCAGACAAATTTCTGTTAATAGATATGCTGCTGTACATACTTCGGTAAAATATTTAATTTACAAACTGACACAAGTATTGTATATGACCAACTGTATCGCCTTATAGAGAGCATTTCGGTTAGGAAATCAGCATGAATACTACTAGTTTCACATAAGTTCGTCTATCGAACTATCAAACTTACTACTGTACTTGTACTCGTACTCGTATATTATGCGACAAGGCAGTTGCACTAATTCTTAAACGTAAACATTGAATATATCAAATTAGTACACTCTTTAGTACTAGTATTTAGATTTGCCTTTTGCACTCAAACTACTCGTAATCGTACCCCAACTAAGTTCTAGCCATGTGGGTGCTATTTATCAATGCAAATTACCGAGTATCAAATGCTAATTAGCTGCTGAAATTACACACAAAAACATATCTTAAATCTACGATACTCGTACACTCTCCCCAAAACAAAATAATACATTTTTATTTATAATTAGCTAGAGCTTAGCTTCATTTTTCTTTTAAACCTTTTGCAATTTGCAACTGCTGCTTTTAGACTGCCGCAATGAGTTAATATTAAAGCCAACAGCTAAAGACATTTTTGATTTTGAAATTAAAAAATTTGTGATTGAATTAATAATTTGTATGCCTTTTGAAAAGGGCTGTCGACTCGCTTGCAAAGGATTTTTATATGCCCTATACCCATCAAACGATTGAAATAGCGCATGATAAATTTGCGCTTATGCATGCAGCTGATTACACACAAACACATGGTATACTCTGAGTACACTGAAAAAGAGACCATTTTCTAAAATCAAGAACATTCATCTTAAATATTTGGTTCTTAAAATAAAAAAAATATGTTAAGACAAAATTTATAAAACTAAGAATATAAATCTTGGAAATCGTAATTTCTTAATATAAGAATAAAAATCTTAAATTTAAATATTTTGTTTTTAATATAACAACATTTTAAGACAAAATTACTTAAACTAAGAATATTATTCTAAAAAAGATGAAGTTCTGAATATAAGAATAAAAATCTTAGATCTTAGATCTTTTTCTCTTAAAATAAGAACAAAAATCTTAATATGTTTTCACTTCTTGAGACTAAAAATTCACAACTGGTTCTGGCGTTTCAAAAATGACATTCGGCTTTGATCGCTGGTCAAGTCAGCACAACGGTACTGGCGATAGAGATTGGCATCTCTTGAAACAGCTGTATACCGAGCTATGCTCCTTGCGTTCTGCAAGTGTTTTGTGTATTGTTGTTTGTTGTTTAGTGTCACATCGACATTACTAGACCTCAAGTTAACTAAAAATTACTTAATTCTTCTTAAAATGTTAAGAAGCTTAATCTTAATTTGAGATTTTTTGTCTTTAGCATTCAAAACTTTTTGGTCTTAAAATAAGAACATATAATCTTAAAAAAATAATAAGTTTTATTCTTATAATAAGATTTGTGGTCTTGAAAATTTAAGAATTTATGGTCTTAAAAATAAGAACTTGGTCTTAATTAAAATGTTCTTAGAATCAAGATGTGTTTTCTTTCTTCAAGATTTTCATGTTCTCGACGCATTTTTTAGACCAGTGTTCTTAGTTCTGAGACCAAATCTTGATTTTGTATCCTTTTTTTTATCAGTGTATTAAAAGCATTTTGTTAAGCATTTTCTTAGACATGATCAACCTCAACAGAAAATCGACTCCTTAATTTTTTCGTCCGTGTGTCTGTAATTATTTATAGAAATTAGTAGGGACCGTAATCATTTTGAGTTATATTATAAAAATTACATGGTAATCATTTCTTAAAGATTTTTTATGATTTTTTTAAAGATAATGATTTATTTTGAGGGAAAAAAATAAAAATAAATAATGAATATTTGTGAGTTTTATTTCTTCGTTCAAAATTAATCACTATAATCTTTTTTCGTATGTGTACTTTATGTTATTGATTTTTTTAAGCACAAAAATATCAATAATCATTGTTTTAAATAAGAAAATTTGAAAATTGGGCTTCCTGTATGCCAAACCTTGTTTGTGTGTGTGTGTACTACTCGTATTCGAATTTCATCAAATTTAAACTAATGAGACTGGTTTGAAATACTTCAAAGCTTATATCATAGTTAAAAACAGAATTGCTGGGTGCAGGGTATTGTCCAGTAGCTGATTGCGGCAGTATAAAAGCAGTTCTTCCTCTATTTGCCTTATGTAATATCGCATAACTGAAACGCATTTTTCTTAAATTAAAAAACTTCCCAAAAAAAAAAAAAAAATTAAAAACCAAAAATCATCTTCACGACGATGACAACGATGATGACGTTGATGCTGCTCATGATTATGCTGATGATGATGATGTTGACGATTTATACAGTGCGAAGACACAAATGGAACGAAGCTCAGCCATGAGATCATACCGAATCGCAATGCATGCGAGAGCGAGAACTACACGTGGGTGAATTCAGCGATGAATTTCGATCATGTAGGTAACGCGTATCTGTGCCTTTTCCAAGTGGCCACCTTCAAAGGCTGGATACAAATAATGAACGATGCTATCGATTCACGAGAGGTAATGTTGTCCAGTTTGAATAACCTACTTACTTATTACTACATCTTGCATACACTGACATATGTATATACTAAATATTATACATACATATAATATTTATTGGTTATGCGCTTTAACAAAAACATTAAACGCAATTGTTATTTCCAGTAATTTTTTATTAATCAAACATATCTATCTATACATTTTTTTCTCTTTTTTATATGAACTACAACTCCAACTCCAACAACAACAACATCAACAACAACACAATACTACAAAAACAACCACAAACAATGGTTCACAACAACACTACTACAACAACAACAACAACACTGTCGAATAACACTAAAAATGATCCATTCACAACTAAACTAAAAAATACCCGCTGCGAATTGCAACGCAAAATTTGATATCGATATCATGGTTACCAATATCGAAACTGCAAAAAAATCAAATAAAACAGGTGGACAAGCAGCCGATTCGTGAAACGAACATCTACATGTATTTATATTTCGTATTCTTCATTATATTTGGATCATTTTTCACACTCAATCTGTTCATTGGTGTTATCATTGATAATTTTAATGAGCAAAAGAAAAAAGCAGGTGGATCATTAGAAATGTTCATGACAGAAGATCAGAAAAAGTACTATAATGCTATGAAAAAGATGGGCTCTAAAAAACCATTAAAAGCCATTCCAAGACCAAGGGTAAGACAACAACAAAAATACAAAAAAAAAAAAATAAATAAATAAATACAAAATTAAGAAAATAGAATGAAATCATGCAAAGTATCAAAATTAAGCCAACTAACAAAAACTAACCAAGCTAACAAACAAATCAATTTAACATTAACTATGCATAACAACAAAATTTGACATATCAAGCTTACATTAAATAACCAAATATAAAAAAATATAAAATAGAAAAATAGACCAAGATCAAGATCGATGTGGGCTTTAATTCTTCTAATTATGCTTTACTACATGTTTTGATTTTCGAAAAAAAGTGTCTAATTATCTTTTTTTCAAGCCATCCAGATAGGTACAGCTCCATCGAACGCCCTATAATATCAATATCAAATAATAATAGTACACATAAAATAAATCTAACAAAAACTAAATAAAAAGAATACCTTGATGGTCGACGTAATAGCGTAATCTGTGCCAATTGTACTTAAAGCTGTATATACTTATGACTTTTTGAATGTATGATAAACACTTTTTTCTACACGTACAGTTAAAAAGCTTCTTTTTATATAACTGTTACACTGTTATACAATCTGTTTTATGGACTGCTATACAAACAATTTGGTATAATGTCACTGTCAAAACAACATTTGCTGAGTGAAAGGACAAGAACAAGGACCACGACGATGACTATGACGATGACGACAAATACCCTTGCAATCTGTACACATTTCTTATAAACTTGTCATAACCGCAAATACAAAAATATAAATATAAATTGAAAGGCCCTGTTCTCTAGCAATATTTTGATCAAGTTGAATAATGGATCTTAAAACAAGCGAAAAGTTGAGTCGCTGAAATAGCCGACGTAGTATGTGGCATGCACCACTATATGTATGTACATGTACACATACATACCCGTACATATGCACATCAATATATTTTGGTGCATTGCTAATTATGAATATGAAATAGCATATAAAAATCGCATCCTACTGCTGCCATTGAGCGAACTCCAAAAAGCATACTATGTTCTCGACATATTACTGTTTTCCTATATAATGTCGTATAACTATACTTAATTTCCACATCAATATTTAAGTATTGTGTCCGTTTGGTTGTCTGTACTTAAACATTTTTATGTCTGCCATTTTTAAGCTGGACGAACATGAAATTTATGCCAAAATTCAAAAAATATTAAATACTTTTAAATAAAATAAAAATTTATTTATGTATATACTCTAACTTTCTCCATATCTCTCTTCTTATATATTTAACTATACACTATCTCTCTCTCTCGCTCTCTGTTTTTAATGGCAAGATAAATGCATGTTTCCTTTAAACTAACTTACTGGCACATGACTCAAATCATGTTCTGGGCATGTGTAGCGTTAGTCACAGCTCAAATTAGTCACAACTAAAAACTGGCATGTTCGGAAAAATAAATGAAATCTCAAAACAAAAATCAGAACTACAATTGAAATCATAATCAGATTCAGAATTAGAATTAGAACTAAAATTGCAATCGGGTCGAATCGACTGACTTATCAGAGACAAATGACACTAGCAGCACGTTTAATACAATATGTACAGTGGAGTGCATCGATTTGTATGGGCCCGAAAAAATGGAAAAATGTTAACCAATTTGTATAATCTATAGTTAATTCTAAGATGCTTTCACCAAGAAACCATAGCTCTAGAATGAATTCCTGGTCCACGCTTTTGAGCTGAAAAATGATTTTTTTCGAACATTTACTCGTATAGTTTGGGTGTTTATGGACCGATCCTGAACACCAAACTTGGTGTCAACACTCTTGTTAGGACCACGACTTTTAAGATTCCACAAAACCAAAGGCCGAAATGTTCTTTAAACATAATTTTTGCGATTCGTCTCTATCCTAAAAAATTAGTCAGAATTAAAGCTATTTTTTGGCCCAACAAATTTTTATTATTATTTATTTGCAGAAAATGTAAATCATATTTTAATATAATTTTAATACAATTTTAATAAAAAATGTTTTGCATTTTCGGTTAATAAAAATTACAGGTTCAAGAAAAAAAAATTTTTTTGCTCAAAAAAATAGCTTTAATTCTGACTAACTTTTTTGGATATTGACGAACCGCAAAATCGTCCTTCCAAGGATGAAAATTATGTTAAAAGGATATTTGGTCCTTATGTTCTTTGGAATTTTAAAAGTTTGGGTCCTAACAAAAGTATTGACACCAAGTTTGTCAGAATCGGTACATAAACAATCAAGATATACATTTTTAAAAAAAAATTTTATTTTTCAGCTCAAAAAGCTCGGACCAGAAATTTATTTTAGAACTATGATTTCTTCGTGAAAACCTCTTAGAATTTACCATAGATTACGAAAAAGGGGTACCATTTTTTGTGAAAAGAATCGATGCATTCTATTGTACAGTACTCGTATATCCAATCATTAAACATACATACACCCTTACATATAATTAATCCAATTACTCCAATTTATCAATTACTCAATCTTGAATGTTGTCTGTCCTTAAGAAGTAGTGTGTATGAAAAGTCTGTTCAATAAATCCATCATAACAAGCGCACTGACTCACTGTTACACTTGTTGCCTCCAGGTATTAACAACATTTAATACATATACATTAGGCTGGCCGCGGCTTGTTTAGAGTTTTTTCAAGTTGGCGATATCAATGAGCACCGGGCTGAAAAATATTCGTTTTCACCTCTAGAAAACACCTGCAAAATTTAAGCCCGATCGGAGTTCATTTGATAGACCCGCAAACGGGTCAAAGGTCACCCAAGCCGTTTGTATGGAAAAAATTAGTTGTTGTATGGAAAACCTTTTTTATTTTTGAAGATATCTCTACGAAACTTACTACTTGCTAATATTTTATTACTATATACATTTTGGCAAAGCTTTATTAAAATCGGACTACCATATCCTATAGCTTGCATAGGAACAATCGGGTGAAAATCACCTTTAGTAAGAAAAACTTTTTTGTTTCTGGAGATATCTGAACCAACCTCACACATTGTATGCTTAGGACTGTCTCCTACAATCTGACCAAATTTGGTCGAAAACGGACTACCATATCCTATAGCTTCTATAGGAACAATTGGATGCAAATTCACCTTTAGTATGAAAAACCCTTTTTGTTTTTTTAAGATATCTCTACAAAACTTGCAGATTGTAAGTTTGGTACTGTCTTTTACATACTGACCAAATTTGGTCAAAGACGGATGACCATATCATATAGCTGCCATAGGAACAATCGGTTGTTTTTTGAAAACTATTTGATTAATGCTAAAGGCCGGGTCAGACGAGCACTTTTCCACCGACACTTTTTGTCAAAAAGCTGTCCGTGTCGTGTAACCACACAAAATTTCAAAGCGACGGTGAAAAACCGACGCTCACCGATGGAAATAGAACACCTTCTATTGATGATCTTCTCGGTCAAAATCTGATCTATCTTGGATGCCGTCATCACATTTATGAGATCGTACTGAAGGCTGTCTTTGAGAAAAAGTTTGAAAAAAGCAGTGGACCCGAAACTTCAATTTTTAACAGATTTCCGGATACATGGCCAAAGATAAATCAAACTGAGTTTCAATACGGTTTGAAGATAAAAGTGTTGAAGCAAAGATTTCTCAAAATAATTGCAAAGATCTCAAAGAGTTTTGTCGAGCAAAGCTTAAGCTTCCACAGATTCCTAGCGACTACAAAGAGC
Source organism: Drosophila recens (assembly GCA_037043495.1). Classification (NCBI taxonomy): domain Eukaryota; kingdom Metazoa; phylum Arthropoda; class Insecta; order Diptera; family Drosophilidae; genus Drosophila; species Drosophila recens. Next base: position 148,911 of record JBAMBJ010000686.1, read on the forward strand.
TTTTAGAGCTGACAATGGTATTTCTTGGCGAAAATTTTGGTGCTTTTCGGACTTGTGGGGCGACATCTCATGCAAGATTTATGGCAAAGGCAATTTATAGCTTTAAAATCTTCCATTTTCGTAAGCATTTTAAAATGACGCCGAGAGAGCTGGGAAACATTCAAGACAAATCGATTTTTGTAGTTAAGCTTTACATAAAGGCTTGGTTTTAATGTACCAATGCTATTGCATGTCCCAATCAGGACTTAAGATTTTTTCAAGCAGCTATCGAATTTTCAAATATCGATACAATCGTCTCTGAAACAATTGCTAATAACATGAAAAATTACTTGTGGTACTTAACACCTGATGTAGTGGGCTTTGCATTTTTTGACCCGTAAGTTTCGATACAAGAAAAAAGATATATGGTTAAAAGACTTAAAGCAATGGAACCTGCAGTGCCATTTAATAATTACAGACAAATTTCTGACGTCAAAAATATTGTAAAATGCAGCCTATGTGATTTTGTGTCATACAAAACCAAAAATCTTTTGTCCAGTTTAGAGCTTCAAGCTGATTTCCTCGAGGTTGATCCTTCCGAATGGAATGATAATAAGAATTATCAAAGTGCTTCTAGGTTCTTCAAGAACCTTTGTGTAGTCAATGATGTTGCTGAGCGTGATGTAAAGTTTATGAAAGATTACAACAGAATTTAACATTTTACAAGTTGTTGAGTTTTCACCCGATTGTTCCTACAGAAGCTATAGGATATGGTAGTCCGATTTTGACTAAATTTGGTCAGATTGTAGGAGACAGTTCTAAGCATACAATCTGTGAGCTTGGTTCAGATATCTCCAGAAACAAAAAAGTTTTTCTTACTGAAGGTGATATTTACCCGATTGTTCCTATGCAAGCTATAAGATATAGTAGTCCAATTTTAATAAAACTTTGCCAAATTGTATATAGTAATAAAATATTAGCAAGTAGTAAGTTTCGTAGAGACATCTTGAAAAACAAAAAAGTTTTCCATACAACAACTAATTTTTTCCACACAAATGGCTTGGGGTGACCTTTGACCCGTTTTCGAGCCCATCAAATGAACTCCGATCGGGCTCAAATTTTGCAGGTGTATTCTAGAGGTGAAAACGAATATTTTTCAGACCGGCGCTCATTGATATCAAAAATTTTTTTTAAAAAGGCCATCCTAATATACATACATAGAACATAAATGTGTTCCAATACACGCATACTTTACTGTACATACAGGTTTTGCGCGCCGATCAATGGAAACAAGTTTGCTATTGGCACAGATCTACAACGCAAGAAATATAGAATCAAACAAAAATTATAACACAATAAGTAAAAATAATAACAATAATAATTCTCATAATAATAATAATAATAATAATAGTACTTAGCGATTATAACGTTTTAATAACATGTTCCCCCAAAAACTAACTAACTAAGAAACTAACTAACAACTGTTAGTAACTCATAGGATATACATAAGAACTAATTACCTCATGTACATACATGGTATTTCCAAAAGTAATAAAAAAAAATTAAAGTAAATGAATCTAAAGCTAAGCCATTTATGTACATAATCATATGTACACATAGTATATGATAAATAAGTAAATGAGATCGTGGTAAACTAAATGTACTTATACCAAATTCTTCTATTCCTCTTTTTTCCTTATCTCTCTTCTCTTCCTTGTGTTTCGTGTGTTATCTTATCTATTATATTTTTGTGGGTTCCCCAATCATAAAAAAATATATGTCTATTTTTTCTGTTTATCTTACGATTTATGATTTCAATTTCAATTTCGATTTCGTTGTTCTCCCTATTCTCCATTTACAGTGGCGTCCACAAGCAATAGTCTTTGAAATAGTAACCGATAAGAAATTCGATATAATCATTATGTTATTCATTGGTCTAAACATGTTCACCATGACACTCGATCGATACGATGCGTCGGACACGTACAACGCGGTCCTTGACTATCTGAATGCGATATTCGTAGTTATTTTCAGTTCCGAATGTCTATTAAAAATATTCGCTTTACGATATCACTATTTTATTGAGCCATGGAATTTATTTGATGTAGTAGTTGTCATTTTATCCATCTTAGGTAAGTAACAAAAGCCAAATTATCTAACAGAAATACCATAAGCTAAAGATGCTTAAACTAATAGCCCAAAAAATATAACTTTACCATCCAAAATCCAACAAACCAAAATGTTTGAGTATCCAACCCCAAAAACCATATTACCGTACGCTCTTTGCTGTATGTGTGTATATCTCTCTCTCACACACACTCTCTCTCTCTCTCTCTTTTTCTATAACTGTATCTGTAAATCTATATCTCTGTGTATTAATTTTTGTCTTAATGCTCTGTAATAAAGACACAGTACGCTCCTTTTCCTATATAAATATATATTATAAATATGTACTTAACTTTCTAATAATTGTTACTTACTTGCTGTCGAACTTATGCGTATATTCAACTGTCCAAATTGTTAATTGTTCATTCGTAATAATTCGTATTTAATTGTTGTTGTTCTGTTAAATAACAAATTGTTATTAAAGAAACGTAATCAATTTGTTGTAAACAATTTGTTTTATAGATTGTTCATATAACATTTGTGGCACTTTCACAATGCCAGCATATGTTTGTATCGCACTTACGTGTATACCAGAAATACATACATACATAGGTATCTGTGAATTGTGCAAATCTGTCTGATATTATATGAGCAATCTAATGTCGTTGTGCTTAACGTATTCCAAATCATTTGTTAGCCTTGCGATTTCATTTAACATAGTTCGTATAACAGTTTTAAAATTATGAAATCACTGTTACACAAGCTTATGTTTTAATCAACAGTTGGTAATTGTTTTGTTTATTATTATTATTGTCGTTGCTTCTTAAATGTTGTTGGTTATCTGTAAAATTTGAAAATTGTTCTTTTGATTTAATAAAAAAAAAACATTTTACTGTAAAATTTTACTGTTGATTAAATGATAATTATTGCATATTATTGGTGTCGTTTTGTGTTCAAGTTGCTTTTGTGATTGTCGTTTAATTATAGATAAATTATTCAAGTGTTTGTAAACATGCGAGTATACCAAATTCCAGTATTGATTAATAATTTGTGATCTCATCATTATAACGTATTTTAACTGCAGTAATTTTGTATTTATATTTTCATTTGAGTTTGCTGAAAGTTTTTTTTTCAAAGTTTTGATATACATGGTACTACGGTTTCGAGTATTATGATATTATCTGGCAGACTTTTGCTACAGCTTAACAATTGCGCATACGTAAGCACACAAAGAAGTCTGTATAAAGAGGAGAAAATAAGTAAAAATGCTCTAAATGAACTACGTTTTTAATTTAAAATCAGTTTTTTCTTTCGTCTTCTTCAAAAACTTCAGTCGAATTTTTTACTTATCTGAACGTATATATACATATATATTTATTTTTAAAATCATTTTTTTTATCATTCAATTTTTGGATAAAAAACTTTGGCTATGTGTGTGAAGCAATCGAATATCAACTGTACAAAAGATGGCTTAAAATATGCTTTACTACATTCAGTTTTGCAACAGAGATCTTCCATTTTATCTACTTGCATTTGGTATTGCGAATGCCATGTACATAAAAGGGATGCGGCTATCATTTCTGTTGCTGATTTAAATACCCGACCCAAAAAAAACAAAAAATTACTTCAAAAATAATATTTGTAGGTTGACTTCTCAGTGCCCGAGCGACTCCTTCGCCAAATACTTTTTCATGTACATATATGTATAATAAACAACTTTTAATTTTGACATTGAATTTTTTTCTAAAAATGCTTCAACTTCAAGTTACATTTAAACAAATTTTATGGAACTTATAAAATCGCTGCAATTTAACTGTTGCTTTTGCTTCTTTATGTGAGACACGCGCCAAATACGTTCTAAGCGCACTTTCAATATTTTTACAAGTTCAATAAATTTTTTGAAATCGAAAACAAGAAACTAAAGCAACCAGCTTAAAAACTTACAAAACGCCTTAACGTACGCTTCATTTTTTGGCTTCGATGTTGCCCCAGTTGCAAACGCTGAGTGATATTCTTTTAGACGAATATATTAATACACGCTTTAGCAATTAAACAAAAAAAAAAGAGAAAGAAAACAACAAAAGAGAAAACAAACAAAACTTACTAAACTTACATCAAAAACTTAAGAAAAACTACGCTTTGTAAACGCAAAAAAAAAATAAAAAGAAGATGAAACAAATAAGCGAATATAACTGCGACTTACATAAATAAATAATATAAAAGAAATGCTAACTTACACCCACACTTTTTTTACATACACAAACACACACACACACATTAATACACTGTTAAGAAATGGCTTGCACAGAACGCAATAAATGAAAATAATTCGTTATATAACACTACAAGATTCAATCAGAGTTAGGTGTCAATGGGCATTCCACAAGTCTCTGTGCGATTGTCGGTTGCATAACTCTGTCAGCTACTGCCCGGTATATCAGATATGACAATTGTCAATACAATCAACAACCCTACCTTAGTCCAGCCCTACCTTCCTACCTCCTACAACCCTACAGCCCTCTCCACACTCGGCCAGCCAATGCAAAGGCCGTGCGGAATGTTTAGCACACATTCAGGTACGACAATTGCATTGGCCGAACACTTTAGGTCGATCCAATTTATAGTGTGTAGCTGGAAGGAAAACAAAAATACTCTCTCTGTAGAGTATAGCCCTGTTTATTATTTACTTCCAATTTTTATCTTGTACAAATTGGAATATTTTAGAAATGAACAGATATCCAAACTTTATATACAAATACCGTGGCACTAGCCTGAATCTTCTTAATGGTTTTGGTCCAATCTGCAATGGAGATTATGTACTTTACTATGAACGTAGTAAAACGCATATATAGTTTGTATAGATAAATCAACATAAAGAAGTTCCCAACCCAGAGTCTTTCAAGCCCAAATCGCGATTACTTCTAGCAAACAAATAAAAAAGAAAAAAAGAACAAATTCTCATAAACAATATCTAGTTATAGTTCTTATTGTTATAACTTAATCATTTATTTTGTTTTCTGGTTTCTCCATCTATAAGTCTTTTTACCTTTTAGCTAGTAAGCTGCTGTTTTTCTCTCTCGCTCCCTACGCGCAATTCTCTTTATAAATTTGCAAACTAGCCTTCGCATCTGGCATACGCTCTCCTCAGCTCTTCTCCACTCTTTTCTTCTCTACTCGTACTCGATTCTATTTCAAATACACCCTGCAATAGTTCGTTTGTCTACCCAGCTCCCGACTCGCTTAGTCTCTCCCAACAAAAATCGCTCACGCTAGTGCGCATTTCGTTTCATTTAGAGAACTTTTAGAGCAAAACCAATGAACACATTGTTCCAAATTTCAAATTTCGAAAAGATCTACTCATTGCTCGCTCTCTGTCTGTCACTATTTAATATCTGTCTATTTCTCTCCCTGAGTATAACGGGCAGCGAACGAACTTTGCTGATATTTGGCACTCTTAAAATATGCTTCGGATTATCGCTAAAAGAAAGAAAAAAAAACAGGACGCCTACGTACAGCTCACACATAATCTCTATTCCAATTATTAAAAAATATATAGAATTAATTATATGTATGAATTAAAAAGATCTTAGTCAAGCGTACAATATCCAAAAGACGAGATGATTGCTGATGCCAACGCCCCTCGCCTTCGCCATCGCATTCGCTGCTGCTGCTTACAACGCCTACTACGCTATCAAAAATACTAAAGAAAAAAAAAATAAATAAATATACCAAAAAAAAATTAAGAATATCTACTGAGTGTTGCTGATTAACGTTATCGTTACTGTTACCGTTTACTCTAAAGTTACAACCAACCTTTTTAAACTTTTACATCTTTGGTTTTTATATATTATACTAGTTTTTTTGCGATTATCATACTCATGAACTACGTATATATGTAACTCTGTAATTGTTTAAGTCGACGAAAGTATGTATGTGGCTATGTATTTGCTATTTGTTTTATATTTCTCAGTTGTTCTGCGTTCAGTGTCCTTAAGTTTGTTTGTCTTATCTCTATTACTGTACATACATACATATTTATATATCATATACAATATTTCTAAAGTAATTCAATGTTTTTATTTTATTAATTTATTTATGCACTTTAAATGAAATCACGATGATTGTGATATTTATTGTTGTATGGTGTAAAATATGGAAGCAATATGTGTACATACCATGCTTTGCCGAGAATTCTGCAATCAAATCAGAAATACTTAAACTAATAGCTATGTTTCTACTCGAAGCATAAACTGTATCAAAATGAACATACGAAAATATTTACACATGCAAAACCAACAGACAATAAGTAATTTATTCAGTTTAAAATCAAACACACCTAAAATCTTTATTTTTCAAGAAAACCAACTTCTCCCATTTTTAGTAATCTGTTTTTATACATTTCATTAAAAATAAATGACAGCAAGCTACCATAGATTCTCCAAGTTCCTTTCTCCAAAGTCGAAAGCTTTAAAATCTCTTACAATTTATCAAAGTTGCTGAAAATCGTTAATACACACTCTTATTCTGTTCCCTAAGTGCAGTATAATTTGGTTGAAGTAATTTTACATGATTGCAGAATCATTAATTTAGTTTAAAATTATTATTTATACCAGATTTTGAATGCACTGTACAGATGTATATGTATGTGTATACTCGCATTGTATTTGTCTTATTTTACTTACACGATTTACAAAAGATTTTCTGTTTAATTTGTTGTGTTGCGTGACAATCTTGTAAGAAACCAAAAAAAAAACAAAAAAAAAAAGAATAAAATCTGTGTTTGTATCTAATGCTTTGACTATTTCAGCTATGTACACACATTTTTTTATATTGTGCTGCGCTCCTTTTAATGTCTTGTTTGTGCAATTTTGATTGCGCGTCGAGCGTCGAGCCCCACCCGAGTACCTAACCGAACTCCCTAACCATAATCCCGCTTCCACATCCTGAAAATTTTCCAATACAAAAGAATAAGAAGAAACTTATCCATTTTAGTAACAAATATAATTCTCAACACAATTTCTCACTCAACAATCTCTCCACACGTCTGTCTCACTGTCGCCGATTCTCAACATGTCATCGTGTCGTCGAATCGTCGTCTTATCGTTGTCGACGGCAGGTCTCGTACTTAGCGATATTATCGAGAAATACTTCGTCTCACCGACGCTGCTTCGTGTGGTGCGCGTGGCGAAAGTGGGTCGCGTCCTGCGTCTGGTGAAAGGCGCCAAGGGCATTCGGACATTGCTCTTTGCCCTGGCGATGTCCCTGCCGGCCTTGTTCAACATTTGTCTGCTGCTCTTCCTGGTGATGTTCATCTTTGCCATTTTCGGCATGTCGTTCTTCATGCACGTGAAGGAGAAGAGCGGTATCAACGACGTCTACAATTTTAAGACCTTTGGCCAGAGCATGATTCTGTTGTTTCAGGTAAGCGTATCAGCCACAATTCCGTTAACGGTTTATGTTGTCTATTGTTGTTGTCGTTGGGTGATGTTGCCACAAATAATCTATTCACCTCAGCCCACCCGATTCTCTTCACACATTCGAAAAATAAATGAAAATTATAATTAAACTAGAAGCCCACCAGCACCGTCCAGTTGAATTTTTAACGGTCTGGCAGGTCTGGCACGGCCTCTCACAGCTTACGGCACACTTTGTACATACACAACACACATGACTATTGACGGCCAGTTATCGATCATATGCGACTTATCGATCAACGTCGCCGCTCAATACAGTTGCCGTTTGCCGTGTGGGCGTCAAATTTTCATAATTTTTTTTAAAAATTGATTTAAGTGGCAACATCACAATGTTGATTCAAGCTGCGGTAGTTGTTGGTAAAAGCTAAATTAGTGCGATTTTTTGGATTCATCCACTTTTATTTTTATTGAGTTTCATTCTAAAAAAAACCACATACTTGGTAAAAATCCCCTCTTCCGATTATTTAGTTCGAATTCCTGTTGCTAAACAGTCCATAAGCAAAGCGAAAAGACATGAAAATGTAAGCTATTATGGCCCTCTAATTAAATATCATATTCGATCGCTCAAGATCTTAATGATCATTATTGGTGATTCTTTAAATTAAGTTGAACTTGAATATCGCTTTGCTTTCATCATTTTTTATTTAAACCCAAGATCCACATACGGTATGCATTTTTTTAGTTTATTGTACAAAAAACAAATCTAATTCAGCTCTTTCAACAAATACCAATTGAAATGTTGGAATTTCCTCATGACACATTGCAAATAAATACTTTTCGCGCGTTTTTCAAACGCCAAGGAACACAGAACTACGCTACTCTCTCTCCCTCTCTATAACTCTGTCAATAACTATAGCTTTCTCTATCCCTCTCTCTTACACGCACTCTTTTTCCGTCTCTATCCGTTTAAGATTATTACACAGACAAAAAGAATACGTTTTTTTTTTTGTAATCTTTTCAAGCTCCAACTCGAACAAAAAGCTTTTCAAGCATATCCTTAATTTACAATACAATAATAAAAAAGAACCCTATTAAAACTTGCATTTACCGCTACTTCTGTAGTTGCCCACAAAACCGTTAATGCGACTTTAAGTGGCCGTCTGGGGAATCCCCCCGTTTGCCATGCAAGTGAAGCTTTGTACATACATATGTATGTATGTATGTATATTAGGGTGTCCCTTATTTGGTCAAAGTCAATATTTTTAAACGCATACGGGCTAGTTCTGTTCATTAGGTCCTAAAGCACTCAGAAATAAATTTTCACCTCAATCGGAGTATGATAACCCGTGCCGACTTGGATCGGAAAATTTCAAAATTATATGGGACAAAAAAAAATTTTTTTTTTTTTAACTTTTTATTTTTTTATTTTGTTCATTAGGTCCTAAAGAACTCAAAACCAAGTTTTCACCTTGATCGGAGTACGATAACCCATTCAAATTTGCTTTGAAACATGAAAAATCATCGAAAAATGTATAATCAGTGTTAAAACACTGTTTTTCATGTTTTAAAGCAAATTTTAATGGGTTATCGTATTCCGATCAAGGTGAAAACTTGGTTTTGAGTTCTTTAGGACCTAATGAACAAAAAAAAAATAAAAAATTCCAAAAAAAAAAATTTTTTTTGTCCCATATAATTTTGAAATTTTCCGATCCAAGTCGGCACGGGTTATCATACTCCGATTGAGGTGAAAATTTATTTCTGAGTGCTTTAGGACCTAATGAACAGAACTAGCCCGTATGCGTTTAAAAATATTGACTTTGACCAAATAAGGGACACCCTAATGTATATAGATCAATTAACTTTTATTTTTGGCTGTAATGTCAATCGGCCGCTATCTCTATCTCTCTGTTTCGTCTTCCGTACACACTGCGAGCAGTAATCGTTATCGATTAAAAATATGATCACATTTAAATAATTGTATTGTATGCCACTGCCAAAAAACTAAAAAAAAAACTACACTTATTCCTACTACTACTACTACAGCTACTACAAGTTTTAAGTACTTACTACTACTAATACTAAATACTACTACTATTTGCCAAACCTACTTAGTTTTGCTTAACCAAGTGATCCATTAACCTAACGTTTGACTAATGACTCTTCTTGTTATTGTATCTTCTGTCTTAAACTTCTCTTTCACTGCCCACACACACACAAACACATACACACATTTACACACAAATACACGTACGACACGACATAACAATCTCGATCAATTTACGATCGATCCACCATAAATAAACGATATATGAACGAAACAACCAAAAAAAAATACAAAAAACAATACCAAACCAAACAAAACAAAAACCCACCAAACCAACCGCTCAACTGCCGTCCACATGCGTTTCGTGCCGCTTTTGAATGCAATTCAATTCAAATTGAATGTTGAATGTTGAATAAAACAAAACGTAAATCGTAAACGTTGATCGTTGATCGTTAATACGATCGTTGATACGTTCGAATTTCCATTGCATTCTGCGCATACGCTGTCCAAAATACAAATCTATCAAATTAAAATGAAAAAAAAAAAAAACACTTGGCAGATGTCTACCTCAGCCGGTTGGGATGGTGTACTCGACGCCATTATCAATGAGGAAGCATGCGATCCACCCGACAACGACAAAGGCTATCCGGGCAATTGTGGTTCAGCGACCGTTGGAATAACGTTTCTCCTCTCATATCTAGTTATAAGCTTTTTGATAGTTATTAATATGTACATTGCTGTCATTCTTGAGAACTATAGTCAGGCCACCGAAGATGTGCAGGAGGGTCTAACCGACGACGATTACGATATGTATTATGAAATCTGGCAGCAATTTGATCCCGAGGGCACACAATACATACGCTACGATCAGTTATCTGAATTCTTGGATGTACTCGAGCCGCCGCTGCAGATCCATAAGCCGAATAAGTACAAAATCATATCGATGGACATACCCATCTGTCGCGGTGATCTCATGTACTGCGTGGACATACTCGACGCCCTCACCAAAGACTTTTTCGCGCGCAAAGGCAATCCAATCGAGGAGACTGGCGAAATCGGCGAAATTGCCGCACGACCCGACACCGAGGGCTATGAGCCCGTATCCTCAACACTCTGGCGACAGCGGGAAGAGTATTGTGCTCGTCTCATCCAACACGCGTGGCGCAAACACAAAACGCGCGTCGAAGGCGGCGGCGGTGGCAGCAGTGATGATGCCGATCCCGATCCCGATCCCGATGACGATGTCGATGCCAATCACGATGGCGATCGCGTTGGGGATGCAGATGCAGATGTGGATGCCACCCACAAATATGATCCCGATGATAATGCTGCTACCACCGGTGGCAATAATCATGGTGCAGCTAATCATGATGGCGATCATGATGATAATCCAGATGGCGCCGTTGCAGCAAGTGCCAGTGCTGCTCTTGATATTATCGATGATCCCAAACATAATGTAAATAGTTCAATGGAAGGTGCTGGCAACGGCAACGGCGGCGGCGGAAGTCCCGGCGGCCAGAGCGCTGGCAGTGGCGGCAGCGCCGGTCGCCAAACGGCCGTTTTAGTCGAGAGCGATGGTTTTGTGACAAAAAACGGCCACAAGGTTGTAATACACTCACGATCGCCGAGCATAACATCGCGCACGGCAGATGTCTGAGCCAGGCCTCGCCCCCCCCTCCAAGACGCACGCGAGTATTAGGAGCAGCAGCAGAAGGCAACAGCAACAACAGCAACGACTGATGTCGACTGCAGCAGCAACATCTACAATAACAACAGCAACAACAACAGTGAGCAAACAGGTACAGCAACAACAACAGCGAACAAGCATAATTTTCTGCTATATATATATAAAAGAGAAGAAAAAAACAAAATATATGTAAAAACAACAAGTACAACAGGCAGTAACAACAACAACAGCAACTCAACACCAACAAACAATTCTAAAATTGAACATCCTAGAAACAGCAACAACGACAGCAGCAAGTGTCTACATTTAAGTTAATTTAGTTCCAATAAGCACAACAACAACAACAACAATCATAATTAAGCTATTAAGAAAATTGTTACAAAAATCATAAATGAGAAACGAAGAAAAACATGTTTAAATTTGTAAGCAGGCTCGTAGTTATACTCAATTTCTTAAAACCGCAAACCTTACCAACCATTCACAATTGGCCTATTTAACTTATTATATAGATTTAATCCAAACAACTTTTAACTGTCTTAGGTAATACAATTCGTTCACACATTTCACGAACCTCACTTTCATATCCGCAAGCAAAAAAAAAAACAAAAATAATCCAATTCAAAACAAATTCTTTAAGTGTCGTTTCGTTTTAATTCTTAGCATTACGTTATTCCCTTACAACAACGCATTGCATACTTTCAAGCTCGCTTAGAAACCCAATGGGAATAAAATTTTTGAGCTGCGCTGAGAAGTATGCTAAATAAATGTTTGGTAAATTATGGTCGCAATAAGTTTGATAATATAAAAAAATCAGTCAGGGCTATATTTTGCACGCATCTACAAATATACATAAGATTAAACTCATGGGATCCATAACGGAACTAAGTACGTGTATAACTACAGTGTGAAAGTGAAAGTCAAATGAATGAGAATGAGCAAAAGCAACAGCATTGCATAATCCAAATACCAACAAACTACAAAACATATGCATTAAACACATAAATTACTAATAATTACTGGATTACTAATAATTAAAAAATTACAAACAAAATAAAAAAAAAACCAATTAGACAGGAAGGCAACAATTCAAAAAGTTAAACCAAAACACCAATTACATGAATTACATAAATAGTATTTTGTACATTTACATTTAACATTTATGAAATTATTACAAACCGTCTGAACTGCCATAAGAAGCAATATGAAATAATAATGAATATCAAATACGAGATCAAGAACATTTCATGCACATGAATTTTTTATTTACAGCAAATTTTGAATCCTTAAGTCCGATTCGAATTTCGAATTAAACGTGCCTATCGAGTCCTTAAACATTATGCAATATGTTGAAGCGATTCCTTCTTAATACGCCCTCACAGTCCAACAACACATAAGCAGTTTAATAAGATATTTTGCGTTTTTGCGATTAATTCCAGGATTTCTACAATGTTTGTCAGGAACTGTTTAGCTATCTTAATACACTTAAAAAAACATACTCAGTACTAACGATTTCATCAACAGCCATTAGCGAAATAATACTTAAAAGAGAATGCAGAATAGAATGAAACAGCGTGCGGAAATTAGCAAGAAGTAAATAGCATAAATATGTACATTTTCAGACACATGCACATTTTCATACAGATACTCGTGTAAATCATGTTCATGCTGGTAATGCCTCATATTATGCTGGCAATGCCAATTAAGCAGCAAACTGTACCCCACTAAGACACAACCAGACACTCACACACACTCTAAGTGACACAATTACATTGGAGTTGGGGCGCATTGAGCTAAACAAAAACAGAACTAAAAAACAAAAAGGAAAAATTAAAAAAAAAAACAAATCCAAACTGAAAGGGAAATGAAAACGAAATCGAAAATAGGAACAATGACATTCAATTGATAATTGATATTTTGTCGTAAGCAAAGCAAAGGAATAGCCAAATAGAAAAGTCATCAAAGTGCTGAAAAATCGTGCAAATGTCACATGAGTGAAGTGAGGTTACGAAACCAAACAAGAAAAGTAAAACAAAATACAAAACAAACAATGTGAGATGCAAAGCATAGCAAAAGGTGCAGAGTAAATTCTGCACAATAAAAAGAAGAGATACAATTAACAAATCGGAAACAAAATGGAGCTTTCTGCTTTTAAAGAAAGTGCAAGAAGAAAATCAAAACAAAACTAATACTAAAAAAAAAACAATGGAGCACAAAGTGTGTACAATCGAGAGTTTTATTTGAAGAGTCCTTATCTTATTATCAATCCTTATCTAGCAACAAGAGCAACAAAATAGAATATAAAAAGTGCAGTGAAAGTCAACAAAAAAGGCAAGCAAAAAACAAAAGCAAAAACTTAACAATTGACTAACAAAACTAAAATTTTTAAATATATGTGTGTGTACGTATTTATGTGCACACAACTACACGCATAAGTATAACAATATTCACTTAATTCAGAAACGAAAACGAGAGAAAAAAACGATAACAAGAAAAACGAGATCTTTGCTTGATTGCTTAAGAAAAATAAAAAGAACATTGCATACTTTTGAGCTGCTTTCGCATCGCATTCGCCGCTTTACGTTACGTTTAATTTCGCGTCAATTCAATTCGCTTCGATTCATTTTGCTGCGTTTTGCTTCGTCTTTGGTGTCGTTTCCAGTGTTGCGTTTTCATTTGCTTCTAACTGGCGAAATTCTTTTCAAAGCAGCATTTTTCATTTGTAACATTTTTATTTCACTTAAGTGTTTCATATGTTTCCTATTTTCCTGTTCTAGCAATGCGATTCTAAGAGGTGTTCAGTTTTAGATCAAAGTAACTAAGAATGGATTATCTAACTACAGATTTGAAAATAAAGTTAATTTTCCAAGGATTTACATGCATGCTTATGTATGTATGTACATGCGAAATGTGTGCGCACTAACACATATGCACAATCTATAAACATGTACACCCACACTCACACCCATCCACACATATATGTACATGCTTTGCTATTGCTAACTGAATGGAAATAAGTAAGAAAACAAGGACGCGCCTCTTGGCTCTGACTAAAGTAGAAACATGCAGCAAATAAACCAAACATCTATATATTTTCACTGTAATCTACATCAACAGATACTGTTGCTCTCGGTTTATCGTTCTTTCATCCTTTCCATCTTTATCTGAAGAACATCCGGAAGAATCACTCAATTCATACACGTGCTTTGACTACACTGCCTTCTGACTAGCTTAAAATTATTTGTAAAATTGATCCCACACTCACAGTTACATCCACCCAACATGCCTACACATTCATAGAATATTTATCATCGAAATTGTACAAATTTATAAAAAGAACCTAGATAACATTCCAAGAACCAAGAACCTAGACACAACCGAGGAAAACGAACGTTGAGCTTCATTTGTATATTCGTTTTATTAATATTAATATTATTATTATTCTTATTTTTACTATTATTATTCTTATTATTTTATTATTATTATTATTATTATTATTATTATTATTGTAACAAATAAAAAATATAATTTTGTATTATTATTATTGGTATTATTATCATTATATTAGATTATTATATTCATTATTATTAACATTATTAATACTATTTTTCTTATTGTTATTGTTAGATTTGCACTTACCCAAAACAGACCATACTTTGCATCTGTATTCTTTTGACTGTAGTTCAGGCGTGCTCAGCTTTTGCTCAGTCCATTGATTTTCGGCCTCATTAGTTTTTGTAATGAATATGAATGAGCAAAACTGAGCACCCCTGCTGTAGTTCATCATACAGTACTCAAGTGGCTCAATTTATTTTTTGGCTAGGAGTATAATAACAGTTTCAGTAAAATTTAAGCTGTATTATAACGAATCTTACTTAATTTGCAACCTAACCTTAAAAAAAGCACAGATTAATTTTATGCATACATACCAATGTATGCATAGTTATACGAATTAAATAGAGTGTATGTACATATACCTACTATGGGGACCAGTTTGAGCGTTTTGCTTTGTAATTGAACACATAAAATACAAATGCTTAAATAATTGTTTTACTTATTGTAGTACATAACACATATTATACGCTTAAAGGCATTCTTTCATGCATAAATACATACATTCCGGTCTGTTTCGTATACGTATTCCATTTCAACAAATTCAATTGCAACTTTTTGGAATCTCTCCCGAAGTAAAACAAAAATTAAGTACGAAACAGTACAAATATAGACCGTTGCTTGTATATTTTCGAATTATGATTTCGAATAGTCTTATGTTTATATTTTTGTATATATCTAATGTAAGCGCCTTATATTTTTTTAAGCTTTTGAGCATTTCTACGTTGCTACGAGAGGCCCATTCACTGATCTAATTTCTCCCCCACCTAATGAAAAAACGCTTGCCAATTGCCAATTGTGTTTAACGACTTGAATAAAGCTTCATTATTATACATTTTGTTGGCTGTTTGAAAAAATAATACGAAACCACGAAAGAACTATGATATAAAAATATGAACACATTAATAATTAATAATTAACCAAACAATTCAAATATATAATAAAATGAATAACAGAAAATTAAGTTTGAAATTCCGTACAAAATGCATAAGTTATAATAACAAAAACATATATATATCTACTGAGTGCACTGTTATAAATGAGGGGCGGGGCGAGATTAAATAAAAAAATATAAAAATCTAAATATTATACAATACTATACTAACGATGTTATCAAAAAGAGCGTACACAAGTTAAGCTTATGCGATACAAGAACTACAAATGCGACAAAAACAAAACAAAAAGAAATGAAAACACTTATAAAAACAATTGTAAAATTACGATAATAATACATACAACTAATAAAATAAGAATAATCATAAATAACAAAATCTATTATTAAATGAAAATAAATAAATACTTAAATTATAATCAAATACAACGCGAGAAAAAACAAAAAACAATCGTGAAGTAAAATGAAACAGAAAAAACTAAGTATTTCATATTTAGCATTAATATTTTTTGTGCCGAGGTTACGTTCGAAGCAACACGCGCATCATTGCCATTAGACGAGAATAAATTTAAATAAATATATATATGTACATGGATATATATAAATGTATGTACACATATATGTGTGAATACATATGTATATATATTGTATATATATTTGCATACATATACAATATGAATATGCCTAAAACTGAATATGAATTAAAACTATTTATAATAAAGTACTTATTGCATATTTTGTGCTGCTGAATGAGGTCACAACGCAACAACAATAAAAGAAAACAACAAGCAAAAGAATAATACAAATTAATTTATTTTAAATCTAGAGCAATAAAATTCATCTGCGTAAACTTAGATACTTACATAGTCACGTGTAAGCGTAGTGTGAATAATATTTATCGCCTGCACTGTGTGACTGCACTGTGCCCCCTTACATAGGCAGACAAGACACCCACACACACTTACACAAGGTCGCTTGTATAAAACTTCAGCAACACTGGTTCAGTCACAGAACAGTGCACACAGTGTCGGCGCAAAGTATGCGAACAGGCGCGAAAATCTCTTAGACAAAAGAAAAACAGCAAAAAAAAAAGAAAACGACAAAAAAATAAAATAACAAAAACGAAAACGAAACGACAAAAAAATTCATTTTTTTAGGTACACTTAAATTAAAGCGTGAAATATTATATTAGTTAATTAAAATAAATGCTTTTTTGTCAAATCACTATAGAAAAACAAAACATGAACAAACAAAAAAATGAAGATAATGAAATGAACAACAACTTTAGCTTTATACTCGTACATTTACATTTGTAATATATTACATAAGTCTAGTTAATAACATTAAAAGAAAAATAAACAAAATCTAAGAATGAAAATCAAACGGAGCATAGCAAATTAATTGAAAGAAAATATATAAAAATTTATAAAAAAAAGAACTGTAAAAAAAACAAACATTTAAATGTAATGCAGCCAGTTATAATGCATAGCTAAAAATAATAATAATTACAAAGAAGTATATATATTAACAAAAAATATAAAATTGCAATTAGATATTCAATATATAAAAATTTTACATTTCTATATATTTTTTTTAAATTTTTGTTATATTTGTGGAGGATTAAGTTATAAATATATTCTTATGTTGCTCACACACACACACACACACACACACACACACACACACACACACACATGCATACATACATTATCACAGATATAATTAATTAATGCCAGGCCTAAAAAGCAAGGTAAGAAAACATACCCTAAACAAACAAAAAAGAACGACAACAAGAAAATCAACCTACTACAACACCTAACAATTATGAAAGTTGCCATCCAGCGAAGTATTTGCAATTTACATTCCATGTGTATTGAATGAATGCAATGAAAAGATTTCCAATTCAAATTGAGAAATAAAATGCAATTATTTGACAAAACAAACAACAACAAAAGCAAAGAGAAAAAACCTTAAACAGACTGAAAAATGAATAAAATAACAAAAAATGCAATATGAATATTATAAAAGAGGTCAAAATATGCGTCACGCTGCTTTTAAAAATACATACTCGTAGAGCACTGACTCTACATATACAACCCGACACACACTCTCTCATACCCACCACTCTTCGGCACACTCATCAATTACCTAGCAGCAGCAACGGACAGGTTATTAAACCTTAAAAATGATAATAGGAAATACAAACAGCGCCACAACAAATGCTTGTAAACAAATGAAAGTAATATAAAAATGAAGTGAAAATGAGAATATATATATATATATGATAAATAAACAACAAACAATAAGAAAAATGTATTTATATTTATACATTATACACAAACAAGCAAGCAAAAAATAATTTAAATATACATATGAAATTTTTTTCTAAACACAAAAAAAAACCAAAGAAAAAAAATCGACAAAAACAACAAAACGAAAAAAAAAAGAGAGTCACAGGCACCGTTAGCATATTTTTTTTTATATACAAAATACGATTTAAGCAAAAAAAAAAAATTAAGTACATGAGGTAAAAATAAATTAGTGAGAAACAACTGATGTCTTTGTAAAGACTTTATATATGCCTGCCATATGCCTACATCTGCCTAGCTGTCTGACTACTCTATTGAACACCAAATTAATTTCTTTCGCTTGAGCACAGGAAATACACACTTCCACATACACTTAAACACATAAGCACACACTTACAGACACATACATTAGTACTCGAAAGCATGCTCCATCCAAAGCTTACAGGTAAAACTTATAAATAGTTAACGCGCTTAGCTTAACTTTTTGAGAATCGCAATGAGGAGTCGTCGCGTTTCGAACACACTATATAATTTGCCAGTTACGTAACTTTGCAGTGTTTTGCACGATAGATATATATGTATATATATATACATAGTATATTGTATATGTATACCTTCGACATTTTTCGCATGAAAGTTCCCAGTTACTCCGCAATGGAGCGCAGTGTTTTGAGCAACTCGATTTGATAGCAACTTCCCCGGCTACAAATGATTAGTGGTTCAGATGACTGTACAGTCCCAACCAAAATTGTTATACTGTTATACATATTTATAAAAGTATTTGCAGCTAATATGACAACCGAATAAAACAAAAGGAATATAAAAGAATATAATGTATGTATGTATGACACCCGCCACTTTTCTACTAAATAAATTGACTGTATATATAAGATAATACAAAGTATGAGTATATATGTATGTATTTATGTAGCAGTATAACAGAACAGAGCATTGGCTTGTCCGAAACCCACACACACACAGACAGACTCACACACACTCACGTGACTTTTGGTCATTGCATTTTTTCTAGTTGTTATTTTTACTTTCTTTCATGGGCATTACTTCTATTAGCAATATTCTTACAGAAAAATATATGAAAAAAGTAATTAAAAAAATTATGTAAATCAATGAAGCTGTCATACTTACATCTGAATGTTTTCGTAACTCGAGAATGTTATGCATAAAATATATAAAATAAAAGAAAAACTATTGTTATCGATTTTTTTAAATACTCGTGAACTACAAGATCATTAAGTTTGAGCGCCATTTTTGATAATACAACTACAAAGCAAGAGAAAAAAAAAATATACATATGTATATTTATATATATATATATATATATACATATATTTAATGTATGTATATATTTATATATATATATATATTAGTGTATATACATATATCAAATATTTAACAAATGCAGTGCGATAACAATTTTGTATGTATTAATTTTTATTAATGACATAATACACAACAACAAGAACAAAAACAACATAAACATAAATTGTTTTTATAAAAATATATATATATATAAATATATATATATATTAGATATATTATATATTAAAGAAAGAAAGAAAAAAGATACAAAGACGCCTGAATTAGTTTGGTACGCAAACAAAATATTATAATTAACTAACTTCAATGTAAACAAAAAAAGAACACAAGTACCCAAACAAAAACAACAACAACTGCACAATAACATCTAAATGTAAAAATATGAATTAATTATACTTGAACCGCATTGCAATGAAAAACTGAACATACAGATTTAACGACATAAATATAAAATTATGCCCTAGGAGCGCTAAAGATAAAGTAAATCATTTTTATTTTTATTATATATAAATAATTAGTGCTTTTTAAGTTCTCAACAAGTTGCATAATTTACATTCATGTGTAATTTATAAAACGAAAACCAAAATTAATAATAATAATAACGAAATCCAACTTTAAAAAGAGCAAACAAAAAACATTGTAATGTAATTAAAACAAAAAAAGAAATGAAAAACAAAATAATATATTAAATTAAAAGCGAAATTTTTTCACACTTTAGCTTAATAAATTGTAAAAAAAACAAAAAATACAAAAAAAAACCAAAATGAAATAAAATGAGATTTAATTGAATTTGTTATGCAAATGAAAAAAAAAACATTGTTTCATTCGTTCTAACTTTAATTTGATCTAACGGATTATAAATTTCATAAATATTAATTTTTTTAATCGTATGTACATAATTATTTATTTGCTGATTTGATGCTTGAACTCACGACCTTAAGATTATGAGACTTACGCGCTGCCTACTGCGCCACCGACGCCACGTGCAACCGGCTAGCAAAATTACGACCATAAGAAGAGACTCAGCGATGGCAATAGAATCCAAAGCATGCGCATTACATGTCTAGTGTCTACGCTGCTAGTATTTTACAATTCAAACACATTTACTGAAATTTTTATTTTTTTAACTATTCCAGACTTTCCGGCACCACCATCAAAAATTCACAGCATTTTAGTCCTTCTTCAGATAACAGAGAATAAATCTGTTTTATTCAGAAAAATGAGTTAACTTTTGAAAAATAATATATTTTCTGTTTTCAACGGGACACTAGCTGAACAAAAAAAAATTAAACAATTAATAATAGGAGCCTTTGAGTTGCTAAACAACTTAAAATTGGACTTGACTGAAGCTGTCAAAAATATACAGTTGCGAAAAAAATATTAGTAGTGTAATGTAATTCAAAAAAATGCACATACACAGGATTCAATCCGAAACGATGTTAGAAGTGGGGTAATCTCGGATTTTCTTAAACCAAGTATGAAATACTTGCTTTTTCAATCCCGAATTCGAATAAAATTTTAAATTCAGGCTAAAAAAAAAATTTTTTTTTGTTACATTTAAACTTTATTTTTAATTTTTTTTTAAGATTTTTCTTTTAAATTTAATTTTTTTTTTTTTTTATTTTTTAATTTTTTTTTTATATTTTTTTTTTATATTTTTTTTTTAAATTTTTTTTTACATTTTTTTTCTAAATTTTTTTTTAAACATTTTTTATTTATTGTTTTTTTTTTTAATTTTTTTTTTTAATGAAGGGAATGTTTGAATACAATTGACTGGTGGTTTTCAAACAGGTTTTTTTTTCAAACAGATCGGCGACTCTAACCACTGAGCCACCAGACCAGTTGAAATGAGAGAGGCTGAGAGAGAAACAAGTAATTTGGGCTTATTTTCCCATTTTAATCCCGATGTAGGCTTGATTGTTCAGTTTAATCCTGGAAACATACTTAAAAAATGCAGGCTTAAATTAAGTATTTTAGGCTTGATTTTAGAACGGCTTTTTTTGTCTATGTATCTACACTTAAAAACGGACCACTTTCTAAAATCAAGAACATTCATCTTTAATAAGTATATTGTTCTTGAAATAAGAATATTTAAAGACCAAATTACTAAAACTACGAATATTAATCTTGAAAATCGTAAGTTCTTAATCTAAGAATAAAATTAATATACAAAAGACCATTTTAAGACCAAATAACTAAAACTAAGAATATTATTCTAAAAAATCTTAAGTTCTTAATAGAAGCACTAAGCAAACAATACATAGAGGTGTCAAATAGGCATTTTAGTGGTTTCACTCACTTTGTATGCCGTGCGACCCCAGAGCGTTCGGCAAAAGCCGAACTCTCTTTTCAGTAGAACCCCAGAGTGGCAGAGCGTCAATGAGAGAGCGCATACAGAGCGTCCAAATGTTGCTGAGAGAGCGCACACAAACAACGGCATGCTCGATCACCGGTAGGAACAGAATATATTAGGCCATCCCTTATGCATATTCTGTACAGTTTGGTTCAGTATATCTCAAACAACTACAAAATGTTTTTCAACAAAAACTCGATTTTCGACTGATCGTTCCTATGGCAGCTATAAGATATAGAGGTCCGAATTTGATCAAATTTAGTCAGGGTGTATGGGACCATTCTATATGCAAATTCTGTAAGTTTGCGTTCAGATGTGTCAAACACACTAAAAAACGTGTGCTGTTCATACAAACACTGTGATTTCAGACCGATAGTTCATATGACAGCTATATGATATGGTGGTCCGATCCGGCTGATTTTTATACATAATCCTACTATAAATTTATAAAAATTTTGACGTTAAGTTTGTAAGCGCTCTACCTCTACTAGAAGTACTCTCTTTGGCCGCCTTCCCCATACAACAGCGAACCAGCTGTGCCGATGTGGTCATTTTTTCATGCATGCGATAACCTCTTTCGACAACGTTTGCAGGCATACTGTCAAATGTTTGTAGCCTCGAAAGAGAGCAGCTGTGGTGACAACGTTACCCTATAGTAAATATACTTTGCTCTGGGGTTGCACGCTATACAAAGCGAGTGAAACCACTAAAATGCCAGTTTGACACCTCTATGTATTGTTTGCTTGGTGATAGAAGTAAGTTTTAGCTAACTTGAGGTCTAGTATTGTCTGTAAGACACCAACAAACAACAACACACAAATCACTTGCAGAACGCAAGGAGCATGGCTCGGTATACAGCTGTTTCAAGAGATACCAATCTCTAACATCAGTACCGTTGTGTTGACTTCACCAGCGATCTCAGCCTTATGTCTCTTTTGAGGAGCCAAAACCAGTTGTGAATTTTAGGTCTCAAAAGTGAAAAATTATTTTGCCACCAATTTCATAAAAATATGTAGCAGCACTTGCAAGAAAAAAATTTTGGTTTCAAAAAAAAAAATTGCTTAATAAGTTTGCGGAAAAATTTTACTACTGCGGCAAACATGTACCAGTTTTGGAAGAAATATATGTAAGAGTGGCAGCTTACTCATACGTTTTTATCGATATTTTCCAATACCACCACCACTACTTTACGGCAAACTATCATCACAATATAAAAAATGCGCGGAAGTGGTGGGTGATTTACTTATGTTTTGCTATGCTAAAGAGCAAAGAATTATAGACATGGCTTTGCAGGGATGACACGGACGAGGAAAGGGTCTACTGCAAGACTACGTTTACTGCGAAACTAGGTGATTTGCGTGCATATGTAACCACTTACAACCAAATAATAAAACAAATCGCGAAGAATTAGACGACCTGTTGAAAATATTATAAATAAAGCTCATAAATTAAGACCATAACAATGCGATTTTTTTTGGGCTTTTTTCAGAATATTTTCAGCTTTTTTCCTTCTCTCCAGTCAAAAACAGCTTTTTTTTCATAAAAAGTTGGCAGCACTGATTGGTATCTCTTGAAACAGCTGTATACAAACATTTTAAGTACTGATGATAGAGATGGCATCTCTTGAAACGGCTGTATACCAAACCATGCTCCTTGCGTTCTGCAAGTGTTTTGTGTGTTGTTGTTTGTTGTTTAGTGGCATATTGACATTACTAGACCTCAAGTTAACTAAAACTTACTTCATTCTTCTTAAAATGTTAATCTTTTATTGAGATCTTTAATTTTTATTTGTAACTTTTTGTCTTGAGTATTCAAAACTTTTTGGTCTATCACTGCGGACGGCAGTCCGCGCTAGTGACGAAAGCAGCACGAAGTGTGCGAAAGCGACTAGCATATATACACAGGAAGAATGGAAAATTTGCTATGACCGTCCGATCGGGTCGAGTTATATACCGATCGAAAGGTATCAATCTAACTTACAAATGTGCATACTAAGACTTTTGGAAACTCACCTGGTTCGTAAGATAAACAGGTGTAAGTGGGAGGGGAAAATTTTTTTACTATTCTCATCAAAAAATCCGATCACTGGTTCAGAAGATAATTAATTTTGAAATTTTTGGTGCCCTTCTCAAAACGAGATGAAAAGTCAGTCTGTTGTTTGTCTGTTTGTCTGTTTGTTAGGATCAAATCGTTGATTTAGCTTAAAAGTTTGAATGAGGACTTGTTCCCGCTCAAAAATCTAGTAACGTTTGTTCTACGACTTTTTCGAAAAATCGCTAGTTTAGCGGGAAATCGCTAAAACCCTCTAAAATTAAAAGCCCCTATAGTGCTCAAACCATAGAAGCAACAGATATGATCTATATGTCGTTTGAAAGGTTCTTTGAAGAGCTTTTAAGCATACCTTCAAACTTATTTCTTAAGTACACAGGTAAAAAGCTACAGGTGAAATAAGGTAATTTTTCCACCTTTTGGCGGTTTTCGAGAAAACGCCGCTAACGATTTTTTTTAATTTTCAATATGTTTGAGCTTGTAAAATTTCGCGTTTTTTGATATATCATACATAAAGTTTTGTTGATTGCTTTGGAAGATATAACCTATTAACTGAATATGTACGTTTAACTTTGAATTGGAAGAGGATCCGTTTGTCTGTTTGGATCAAATCTTTCTTATAGCTTAGAAGTTTAAATGAGAACTTGTTCCCGCTCAAAAATCTAGAAACGTTTGTTCTACGACTTTTTCGAAAAATCGCTAGTTTAGCGGGAAATCGCTAAAAACCGGTAAAATTGAAACCCCCATAGCATCCAAACGATAGAAGCTACAGATGCGATTTACATATCGTTGAAAAGGTATTTCGAAGGGCTCTTAGGCATGTACATATGCAGTATGTAAACTGCTTGCAGCGTAATGCGGAAATTACCTGTTAGCTGAATATATACTAGGGTGGGTCAATTTTTTTCGACCCAATGCGGGTGTCAAAATCGTAATCTACGGTGAATTCTAAGAAGATTTGCCCAAGAAACCATAGGTCTAAAATCATTTTCGAGCTTCCGATTTTTAGCGAGAAACTTTTTGTATCTTTTTGTCACTTTAAATACGCATAGATACCTAAGCGAGTGCATAAAAAATAATTTGTTTCACTTAATATTTTTTCAAGAAAATTATAAATTTTTAAAAATGTAACAATAAAATAAAAAAATTAAATTTTATTTTTAGAATTATTTTTTAAATTTCAAAAAAAAAAATTTTAAATATAAAATTACAAAAATTGGCATTAATTTGCATTTGACCGTTAATTTACGCCCTTTCTAGTGCCACGCCCACTCCAATTTTTTTTCCAAAAATTCTTTGAAGTATTGAAAATATATAGTTCAAGTTTCAACCCGATATCTCACCTAGTTCAAAAGTTACAGATTCTTGCCACCAACATTGGAAAAACAAACCGAAAATGGGTACAAAATACGTACAAAATACATATAAAATGGTACCAAATTTGTATGTATTTTGTACCCATTTTAAGGTTGATTTGCCGATGTTGGTGGCAAAAATCTGTAACTTTTGAACTAGGAGAGATATCGAGTTGAAACTTGAACTATATATTTTCAATACTTCAAAGAATTTTTGGAAAAAAAATTGGAGTGGGCGTGGCACTAGAAAGGGCGTAAATTAACGGTCAAATGCAAATTAATGCCAATTTTTGTAATTTTATATTTAAAATTTTTTTTTTTGAAATTTAAAAAATATTTCTAAAAATAAAATTTAATTTTTTTATTTTATTGTTACATTTTTAAAAATTTATAATTTTCTTGAAAAAATATTAAGTGAAACAAATTATTTTTTATGCACTCGCTTAGGTATCTATGCGTATTTAAAGTAACAAAAAGATACAAAAAGTTTCTCGCTAAAAATCGGAAGCTCGAAAATGATTTTAGACCTATGGTTTCTTGGGCAAATCTTCTTAGAATTCGTCGTAGATTACGATTTTGACAGCCGCTTGGTGCATTTTTTTTGGTCCATACAAATTGACCCACTCTAATATATACATTATACTTAGAATGGGAATAGGACAGCAGCAGCAAAGTGTCATAGCAGCCAGAGTTAAAGAGTGCTGATAGCTTTTGCGCTGGGCAAGTGTGCTTGTAAAGGGGACCAGTGTTGCCAGACAGTTTGTTTTAACTATACAAGCAATAAACAAAGTTGACAAAGCTATACTGTCAAAAAATATTGCAATTTCAAAATTTCTGTTGTCTTATTCAAAAATTTCTGATATCCCATAAAAAAACCTTTTTTCAAGGTAAAAGTCTAGTGACGAAAACATTTTTATGCCCCAAAATTTCTGATATCCAATTTTGTGACGAATAATATTAATTTTTACATATAAATTATTTTAAACAAAATTTTTGCATTCGGCACTGCGCAAAACAGTAAGTTTTATTTGGTATGAAGAATTGAGACATTTTAGCGCAATGTGCCGAGTGTCCAAATTTTGTTTAAAATAATTTATATGTAAAAATTAATATTATTCGTCACAAAATTGGATATCAGAAATTTTGGGGCATAAAAATATTTCCGTCACTAGACTTTTACCTTGAAAAGAGGCTTTTTTTTATGGGTAAAGCATAGTACGCTCTAGCCGAAAATATTTTTGCAAGGCCAAAACTTCATATAAAAAAAAGGGTTGCAAACATGCTCGAAATTATTTTGTAAGGCTATTTCTAAACGTATGTACGCTGTACCTAAATATGGGCAGCTCAGAATATTTTCTGGCGTTTTACAACACTGTTTGGTCAACAGATGGCAGCTTTATTTTGACCTTTCAAAACATCGATTGAATCGTTGTTTTGACTAGTCGAAATCTATAAACAACAATGGCGGGAAAAAATAAGCAGCAAAATAAGAGCCGAATTGATGTCTTCGAAAATGAAGAACGAATAAGGCTAATTGAAGAGATGAGAGAGAGGCCAATCATATGGGATTTAACCGATAAAAAGCATTTTGATGCGACTTTTATCAAAAGTGCATGGGAGAGTATTGCAGAGGCGCCTAACAAACCTGGTAAGTTTTCTTGGACTGTTTATGAGACAATATTTAATGGATTACTTTAATTTCAGTACATTATTGATGTTGATTATTTGAAATTGTATTTACTTGTTTGTTGTGAACAGCTGACGTAACAGTGTGACCACAGCAGCAAAGGACCAACAATCTCTCAACTTTTTAGTGATTTTTTGGTATTATGCTGTCACACTGAATTCTGTAAGGCCCGACCTCAAAACATCGAACATTTCGAGCGTCCAAAATGTTTTCAGCTAGAGCGTACTACGCTTAAATAAGAACATATGGGCTAATCCTGAGTGGCGGACGTTACGTTTGCTCGCAATTTTTCATGTTTAAACTGATACAGCTCAGATTAATGAATTTTAATGAAATTTTCTGGAAAATGCATTACATTGGAAGTACTCCTTAACCCATTTAAAGATAAAAGCCTTACTGGTTTTGAAAAAAAATTAGGCTTGCTAAAAGTTGCGTTGCGGTCGTTACAAAGAATGGAAGTCGATTTAAGGTTAACGTGCATTTGCATAATAAACAAAAAATATCCATATAACACACAAAAAATTAGGTGGAAAATATGACCATATCAATCCTGCATCAAAAAAAAAAGATATAAGTAGTCTCGTTAATTAAAAATCTTAATTTTTGTCTGTTGCGGACGTTACGTTGCGGACGTTACACTTTAACACACATACTTTTTTCTAAATTAATAATATATATGCTAGGGTGCCACAGAAATCTCTTTCACCTGAATTTGACGTACATTTGTATGAAATTTACGTCATTTTTCAGGTGAAAGAGATTTCTGTGGCACCCCAGATTAAATATCTTTTCGATACAGTTTTTATCTTAAATAAAAGAAAATGAAACAAAGTTTAAGATTGGCTAAGCACTAAAAACTCAGGCGACCGTTTTGCCCATTGAAAATAACCATTTTTTTTACAAGAATTATTGAAATAAAGACGCAAAAAGTGGAATTAATTGACTAGTTTCGGACATGAGCAACCAAACCACCGTAAAACCCTTTTTGATTTTGTAATTTGAAGCCTGAAAATGTATTCTACGATTCCTTGGCTTAAAAATTTTCTGATTAGCCCATATAATCTTAAAATACAATAAGTTTTATTCTTACACTAAGATTTGTCGTCTTGAAAATACCATAAAAAAAACCTCTTTACGAGGTAAAAGTCTAGTGACGAAAACATTTTCATGCCCCAAAATTTCTGATATCCAATTTTGTGACGAATAATATTAGTTTTACACATAAATTATTTTAAACAAAATTTTGGCACCTGGCACATTGCACTAAAATGTTTCAATTCTAATACTAAATAAAACTCACTGTTTTGCGCAGTGCCGAATGCAAAAATTTTGTTTAAAACAATTTATGTGTAAAACTTAATATTATTCGTCACAAAATTGAATATCAGAAATTTTGGGGCATGAAAATGTGATTTGAAAATTCAGAAAGGCTCCAACGGCCCCATTAGCTCCAATCATTTAAATTTTGCCCCTCCCACTTACACCTGTTTATCTCACGAACCAGGTGAGTTTTTAAAAGTCTTAGTATGCACATTTGTAAGTTGATACCTTTCGATCGGTATATAACTCGACCTGATCGGACAGTCATAGCAAATCTTCCATTCTTTCTGTGTATATATGCTAGTCGCCTTCGCACCCTTCGTGCTGCTTTCGTCACTAGCGCGGACTGCCGTCCGCAGTGATAAGAATTTGTGATCTTAAAAATAAGAGCGTGGTCTTAAAGAAATGTTCTTAGAGTCAAGATGTGTTTTCTTTCTTCAAGATTTTCATGTTCTAGACCAGCGGTGGGCAAGAAATCTGAATTCGGGAGCAGCCGCTAGCTCCCGGAGCCCTTGCGTGCCCACCGCTGTTCTAGACCAAAGTTCTTAGTTCTGAGACCAAAATCATGATTTTAGATCCTTTTTTTATCAGAGTATTCTTCTAAATAAATAAAAAGTAAATTTAAGATCAATTTCATGACTTCTATTATTTTGACCGGAATAAATTTAACGTAGATCATGAAATTACGGAAAAACTCAAAAATAGAAGAAGCTTTTAAGTCCTAACGATGCATTTCCCACACTATGATCCGACAAAGTCAGAAAACAAAATCTCTTACTTGCATACGAAGCATCAAAGCCTAATTTTTTTGTCTGGTGGCACTACTATTATTTTGACAGCAGCTGTATATACCTTAGTCTAGTCTAAGTATCAGGACATTTTCTTTAAAAACTTTTTGGAAAATGTGGTAAAAGACGAACATTTAGACACATTTAGACTCTTTAATTTTCAAAACCTTTTTTGGGTACTAACGTATGCGGAATGAAATACGAACAACTGTTGTAATACAAATAAAAAATGTATTTCAAGTCCGACCAACTTCAATTTTTGATATGTTTTTAATTAGACTATAAGCTATTTTACAAAAAATATTCATGACCATAGCGATCTGCCTTCCTCATATTTGCGGGTACCTTGCGCATAGCCTCCTGAATTCCCTTTGTACCCATTTTAGCAAGCTCTCTTTTGATTTTTAATATCAAACAGTCGATGTTTTGTGGCTTATATTCCTTACTCCAAACATTTCTTTTCATATTTGACCGAAACTTTTCCATGGGCTTTAACTGAGGCACGTTTGGAGGGTTTTGCAGCTTAGGCAGGAAATCAGTGATCAAGTGGTCAAGAGCCTTCAGAGTTGTTCTGGCATAATGAGCAGACGCTAAGTCGGGAAAAACACCGTAATATCATTCTCATAATACTTATCAATAAATTTTTTAAGCGCCGGAAGACAATTGTCCTTGTAATTTTGCGATTTCAAAGCCAATCCTGCCTTAAAAAATACAGGATCGCTGTTTCCACGCTCGCTTATGACCAGCCACAATAAAACCTTTGTTTATGTTATATGAGTTACATTCTCAGGTGTTTAAAAATTAGGAAGCCTAAAGTAATAGTTCGGAGTCCACTCATGACCCTCCAATGTGAAAAACGTCTCATTATCCATTATGCAAATCTTTAAACTGCTCGCAGAAAACAAATTTCTAGAAAGCGCACGTAGCCGAAGTTTAATTGTCTCTCTCTGTACTTCTGTGACTTAAGGAACGGTTTTTTTTATAACATATCATCACTTCAATGTCTTTTAAATACTTTTTCACCGTTTTGTCGTTCACTTTGTATTTTTTGGCAAACGCACGATTCGATTTATATGTGCGACCCACAATTTCAGCCTATTATTTGGCTCTAACTTAAGACTACTGCAATGGAAATTTTTTTCCGGATCCAGGGGCTCTTTCCATTTTTTTTGCATTTTAAACATCCGAAATTATCTTATAAATAAAAGTTTCCTTGAAGCCCATAGCAGAAAAGTATTGAAAAATTTAATTTTTCGGCTAAGATTGGTTATTTGCGCAATATATGCAAATCAATTTTCGACGGTCTGCTGTGCTCAGAGACATTACCGCGACTGTGCATTATCTAGAAATCTAGTTTTTGATGCTATACATGCTAAAATAGTACCATTTATTATAGTGAGTTTTGTTTTGCGCTGTGGATTATGGGAACTTTTTGAGAACATGTTCAGTTTTGTTCATATTTTATTCCGCATACGTTAAAATTTAATGACTTGTTATTAAAAAGTAATAAAACAATTTGCATTATGTATAAAAAAAGCATGAGATATTGGTGTCCATAAATTTACGTAGGTACAGAATAAGTGATAGAGCATCGATTATTAATTTAGTACTGGCCTTGGGTAAGCAATTGTCAAAAAAAATGCAATTTCATCTTGTAGATTTGGAATGCATTAAAGTCCAAATTATTGGGCAAAAGGAGTGTGAGATCTGTGTCGGGGTCACAAATTCCCATGAATGGAAGTGTAACAGTAACAGCATGTAATGACCAGACATCCCTATACAGGCATGCAGACAATGAGACAACGAGACCAACAACCACACAAGCTGACACGGCAAACAACTAGATACCCTAGACCCTAGACACCATAGACACCCACACACAGCTAAACACAGTGGTTTGATATGTTAGATTTGCTTTGCGCATGCCAGATTCCGAGCGACGTCAGACAGTCAGACTCAGAGACCCAGAGTCGACTTAGGCTTGTCTCAGCCGCCTTGTCGGGATTTAGACGCCAAGCGTGCAACAACGAACGCAACGCATTTGCTTTCTATTAACTTTTTTTTTGGGTTTCATCTACGAGTCACTGATAGTGATAGATTAGGTCCAGTTCGTAATACGTTATATCCAATACGTTATATCCAAAAAAAAGATTAAATTTAATTGCTGAGTCGGACTTAAGCGCAGTTTGATGATGACTTTATTTCAGCGACCGATTGGTATCGTAACGTGGTAAGTGCCCACACCCCACACCTCCATTACCTCCTTAACACTTTTAGTCGCTGCAGTCCTTATTATGACAGCAACCGTTCAATATGCATTGCTTGGCTTAAAGCTGCAAATCTGTCAGACGCGGTCAAGTGGCTGGCGGAAGAATCATCTAGACACATGCTTATAAAGAAAGGGGGTCGACATGACAATGAGGGGACAATAAGGGGGGAACTTAAGTTGATTGCCTGCTAGTTTATTCATCCTCAATTAACTCAACAAACTGAACTCAAAATCAAATTGAGACCCAAATTAAAGCTAAAACTGAAACAGAAATTGAGACCAACCTGTTAACAAAGCCATTGCGCTTTATGGAACTTAGTTAAGCTAAGTGTATGTGTGTTACTGTGTGCTGGGGTGTTAGGGCCTAAGTGTGTGTGCGCACAGCAAACAAACATGCAACGTGTCGCATAGAAAACTTATATTTTGCAAATGATGCAATTTTTATTACAAGTGGAAAATGGTAAGCCGACAGCCCAACTACACTATTCGTCGGGCTGTAATATAAGACTTTGATTTAACTTCACAAGAAATGTACTATTGCAATGCTGGAAATGCGAAATTTGAGGGAGATTTTCGCAATATCGCTAAAGGAAATCAAAGGAAGTAATTAACAGAAAAACACACAGAGGGAGTGAGAAAAGGGAAAAAGGGGGGCAGTGTTTACCAATTGTGAGGCTTGTGCTACACTTGCATAAGTCTAGCCCCAGGCGGGCACATGGCCGTATCGACATCGACAGCGGCGTTGTTGCAACATGTCACCAATTTTTGCAGACACTCCACGCATAACATATGTATGTATGTAAATGCAACGACTGCTCCACAACACACAACATACAACATTGACAGCGGCCGGTTGCAAGGTCGTGAACTGAATAACACTTGCATCCACTTTTTTATTTTCAACTTATTTAGTAGCTCAAAAGCTGAACCAAGGCAACCACCCGCGGCCAGTAAACAACACACGCGTTGCACAGTGACACCATTCACTGAGTTATCTATTAAGTCGCTGTTACCATAATGGCCCTATATGGTATAAGTAGTACCTTCTTGGCAGTGTAACACTATCCATAGTTTCGGAAAGATTTCAGAACATAACATAATTAGCAATGCTCAGAGAGAAACTTGAAAATTCTGTTCGTAGGACAGCATAAAACAGAAAATTGTTTTTGTTTAAAAGACAGCTTCTACTCTTAATCTCTGTCATATATAGAATTCGGTACATTGTGTTACCTCCCATATTTTCGGCATTACATACATACACATATCTTTTCCATTTCCTATAGTACATATGTTCCTTTCCCATTTGCCATCAACACCTTATCCACAGTACAAAAACTCTTACAAGCAAATAGCACTTTCCCTGATCCCATTCTCCATATGTGTCTTGTAATATAACGGTTACTTAAAATGAATATAAAATTATTATAATTTAAAATTCATTTTAATCAAATAAAACATACTCACCACATGTATACATATTCTACTCTATGTTAACTACCCCAAGACATATTGTCCAGTTTTCTGTAACATCCACACGGCAGAACAAATTGATCCTTACAACAGACGCTGCAACAATTGTAAATATTTTAAATAAACTCATAAATTTTTGTTAAAAAAAAAAAAAAAAAATTTTAAAACTATTACTATTTTTCTATTCCTTCCCAGCGTGTAGATTTATTCAACACATTTTTCAAATCTTATTGTTTAGTGTTTTATATCTAAAAGGAAAAATAAATTATTTTGAAGTGCAAGTGTAAATTCAAATGATTATGTCTCAGCATAAGAAAAGGCAAATAATTCGTAAATATCCGATTCAATCGAAAAATTTTTAGAATCTGTCAGAGTACGCAGCGAATTTCACTTCGGACTGCGAAAAACAGGTCGTATACGTTATCTTAATTCCTCTAAATGGTTTCTACAAAATTTTTTTGAATCTAAAATGTTTCGAAACATATGAAAAAATGTGTATACTTATGTGCATTACACACTCATATTTACACTCACACTCACATTTACATTCATACTCAAATTCATATTCATATTCATGGGTAGAAATTATCCAAGCATTCTTTTGTTTTTCAGAAAAATAACGCGTCGTTTATTTCTGCATTTTCCGTTGTTTCGTCATGTTGCCACATGCCACTTCTTGGCTTTTGTTCCCGAATGTCACAGTTATTCACACTCTGCAGGAAGGTTATTTTAGCTCACAGCCATATTATTGCAATCAAATGTAGCTGGATGTAACTAAATCACTGACGAAAATCTTTTTAATTACATTTCCAAGATTTTTCTAATGTGATAATGTGAAATAAAACTCCCATCGAAGAACGCCTTGAAATACTCACCTACATTTCCAGCAATTACTGATTGTTCTACAAGAGTCTGTAAGATTATGTGGGGGAGAATGTAGATGGAGGTGGGGGAGCAACCTACAATTCTTTTTGCTCTGCCTTACAATTTCCATCTCAAGTGTTTAATTACTAAAGCCACTTCAAGGATGAAACAATGGTCGAAAAAAACATCCCCCAAGCAGAAATTATAAAACATAAATGGCTTTCATCGAGCTGTGGGGCTGTTGGTGCACTTTATTTTATTTACAAGTATTTAGATGTGTTTTGTTGCATGGATATGGCTGCACTGAAAAAAATCTTTACCTAAATTATTTTTAAATAGTCAATTTTCACAAATTGCACAAGCGGAAAAAAAATTTTTTTTTTTTTTTCATGATGAAGGAATGCTTGAAATATATGTTTTCAAACCTAATAAATAAATAAAATAAGGTTAATAAGGGTGTTAAGAATGTTTGAAATCAGGTGCTCGAATATTTATTTTGCGGGATTTCGTGCTTTTAATGCTAAACTAATTGTGAATATAAAAATATCGCTAATATTTTTTTTCCTAGTAAAATTACTTCTATCATATAGTTAGTAAAATAAAAAATGCACTTTACTGTGAGACCGTGGCCTACAACATACGTTGAAGGATAAAAATTGAGTGTACCATCATATAGCTGTCATAAGGACGATCGGTCGAAAATCAGACTTTACTACGAAATAACTGCGTATTGTTATTTTCATTTTAATTACAATTAAAAAAGGCGCAATCTCCGATAGAAAACTTCTACATAATCTCCAATTTACAATGTTAAAATTTCATATTTATATCACAAAAACACGCCCGAAATTTAATATTCTGTTTTTCCGTTTTTCATTCAATTAAAAACCTTGCCTCTTTTTCTTACAAAACATAATTACAAAATAATTTTACATTATACCCTTTTTTTACCATTTTCAATGGGCACATTTAAAATCGGTTGTTATATTCTAGGAAAAGGTACAAAATCAAGCACGCCTCTTAAAATAGAAAATAAAATGCAGAGTAAATAATTCAGGTTCTTTATGAAAAGATTATTTAAATTATACAATAGATGACGTGACATAATTTATAAAACCCTCTGATTGCATGACTATTGGCACCTATGGAGTAAAGGCTTGCAACATTTTTTAAAGTCTATATACTATATATTTTTTAGAAAAGGGTTTTGATTTTCGATTTTTAAATTCTCCAAAGCTGCATCGCCAAACGAGCATTTGAACATAATAAATGCACATGCTCCAAACTTTTTTCAAAATAATCATAGGGCAATTCGCATTTTTTTGACGATCTTCCTAAAAAAAAAATATGTTTTCTGAAAGAAAATAATAAAAAAGATATAGAAGAATAATAAGAGAAAGATTTTCGTTGGGTTTTTGTAATTCACTCAACAGTACTTATGAAATGAGAATGTGAATTTAAAAAAGAGAATCAAAAGGGGAAAACGAGTACTCGCACTAAACAAATTCTTTGACAGCGTATTGACTTACATCTGCACACTCGACCGGCACTGGGGCGAGAGCATACCCACAGTGAGCACATCGGAAGCGGAAGTGCTCTTCCCAATGGAGGCGACAATGGAGATTCCAAAGATGTCGACGATGCCGACGATAACGAGCGAGTTCAAGGCCAGTCGCATCTACGAGTCCTTTCGAGCCACGTCCAGTGTCCAGTCAAGCACCACGGGGGAAATCGCCACGGGGAAGAGTCGCCTCAGTCGACGCTATGTGAATGCGACGAACACGAACGCGTTTGAAGCAGTTGCATCTGGTCGACGCACCGCATCCGCGGATATGTTAAGTCGAAATATATCAAGTATTCTGGAGAATCTATTGAAGCGTTACGAGCAATCACAGCTGCCCACACATGGCCAGGGACTGCCGACGGTGGTTAGAACGAATATACTTATCCGGAGCATGGGACCCGTTTCGGAACTCGATATGGACTACTCCATGGACTGTTATTTCCGGCAATATTGGCGGGATAAGCGACTGAGCTTTCAGGGGCCCATCAAGAGCCTGTCGCTTAGCATTAAAATGCTGGACAAAATCTGGCGACCGGATACTTACTTCTACAATGGCAAGCATTCGCACATACACACAATAACAGTGCCCAACAAGTTGCTCAGACTCGACCAGGATGGAGGCATTCTCTACTCCATGCGGTAACCCATTTACATCTAACCATACCATTCTACTAAACTCTCTCTTTCCATTTATTGTTCTTGATTTCTTTATTTAACTACATAAGTATGTGCACTTGTATTAAGCAGATAGAAAAATCAGGGACTGTAAATAATAATTATTTTGTTTTTTTATTTTTTTAACATATCATTTACTTATTGTAACTTTGATTACATATGTGTGTATGTATGATTTTTACAAATTTACTCACAAAAAGATTTGATGATGATTGATGATGATGATAATGATGAAATTGACTTTTTACAATATTCACTAAAATTCAACCAATGTTAAAAACGATCGTTTTTAATTAAAAATATGCATAAATATGTAGCTTTGACATTTAATGCGAAAAATTTACGAAGATTCTTAATAAGTGCGACCACTCAAACTTTAGTAATAAATTTTTGAGTTCCTAAAAATGTTTAACAAAAGTAGATAATAATAGCTATTTGATCATTACTGTTTTGTTGGCTCAAAAATAATAATTACTGTTTAAGTTATAAGATATTACTCACAATTTATTACTTAATTGTAAGTAAATCAATAAATATTAAGATAATCATTATTTTGTAGCCGGGTCAAAAAAAAAAGATAACCTCATCATCAGAGCCTTTATTTTTAGTATAGTCAATTCTCAAACTGCACTAAAAATTTCAATACGAGAGTATAATAAACACTGAAGTTTTATCAAATCAAAAACAAATTCGTATAGCTGAAAAAGAACGAAGAAGTTTTGAAACTTTAAGCAACATAGATTACTAAGTGTTGATTCGTATAAATATAGTTAAGTGTGAATTTATGTATATTCATGTATGTACATATACATATATATATATTAGTATGTCGAGGTTTTCACTAGGTTTTCCTTGCAGTTTGACCATCAAGGCGACCTGTCCAATGGAGCTAAAGAACTTTCCCATGGATCGACAGTCGTGCCCCCTCATCATTGGTAGCTGTAGGTTGTACTTGTGCTGCATGGGGCAAGTTGTTAATGGCATGTTGATTTACAGATGGATACACGAACCAGCAGCTGGTTTACGAGTGGCAGAATCACGATGATGCCGTGTCCTTTGTACCCGGGATGACACTTAACCAGTTCGATTTGATTAGCATGATGCATCGCAATTTCACTTCGACGCGTCGCGAAGGCGACTTTTCCGTGTTGCACGTTGCATTCAATCTAAAGCGACACACGGGATA
This sequence comes from Drosophila recens, assembly GCA_037043495.1. Classification (NCBI taxonomy): domain Eukaryota; kingdom Metazoa; phylum Arthropoda; class Insecta; order Diptera; family Drosophilidae; genus Drosophila; species Drosophila recens. The sequence continues at coordinate 185,869 of JBAMBJ010000686.1, forward strand.
CTTTTTAATACAGGTAAAGATATTTGATTACGGCTACAACTACGGCTAAACTTTTGTATTTGTAGCGCTTTTAAAATAGTAACATTTTATTTGTATGCTTGGGAATATATCTTTAATTCAAATTTTCATTTTAATTTATAACTATGAAGTTCACAAAGCACTGTAGACTGCAGTCCACTGGTTGAGATTTAATTCTGATTTGTTTTTAAAATTTAGACTATTTATACCTAAACACCTTCGACAAGTACCACTGTCAAATGGATATAAAATTTCAAAACTACAGGAGGGAAAAGACTAGTGACTAAAGCCCCTTAAATCCCCAAAAATGTGTCGCGAATAAGATTATATTGAAGACATAAAATATTCTTAAATAAAATAAAATTTATTTGGCTTCGGCAAAGCTACTTAAGGTACAAAAAAACAAACAAAAGTGAATATTAGATATTGTGGGTCCTGAATATGCTTTCGTCACAAGACTTTTATTTATATGAAATTGAAAAATTTCTCGCAAAAATTTGTTGATAAAATGGCAAATGTGAATGTGACTTTCTTTCCCCTTCACTCTCTTCCTCTCTCTGTCTCTGTCTCTGTGAACTGATGATAGGTCTATGTACCCTGTATATTGATTGTGGTGCTTTCATGGGTCTCCTTCTGGATACACCGCGAGGCGACCAGCGACCGCGTTGGACTCTGTGTGACAGCTGTCCTGACCCTATCGACCATCAGCCTGGATTCCCGCACCGATCTACCGAAGGTCAAGTATGCCACAGCTCTGGACTGGTTTCTCCTGATGAGCTTTCTCTACTGCATCGCCACACTGCTGGAATTCGCCGGAGTGCATTACTTTACCAAGCTGGGCAGCGGCGAGTTTCCTCGTGTGGATGATGAATGGGAAGACATTGGAGCATTGGGTTTCTCCTCGGAGGAAATTGTCGATGCCGATGTCAATGCCGATGCCGTCGATGTCGATGCCGAGGGCAGCGATGACAGTGAGCCCGCAAACTCGGAGAGCGATGTATTTGTCTTTGCTGACCACGATGCCCTCCACTGTGAGCTTCCACTGCCTCCGGAGTTCAATGGCAGTGGTGGTTTCCCCAACAAACGCAACACCTTCAGTTGCCCCATCTACAATGTAAGTCCAAAGCATTTGGCTGTCCCTTTCTGTCCTCTGTTAACCTCTTATTTTCCTTCTGCTTGGAACCAGAATCAGCATCAGCTACAGAATTCCGGCCAGATCTTTCCAAAGCTCTCGTCGCATGCCTCGACAATGGAGCGAACCACACAAACCGAGCCACCTGTCGTCTCCCGCATGCGTCAAATGTGGCTCTGCCTCAAGGGGGACGTCAAGTTTCGCAGGCAGCGGGAGCGGGACGCGGCAGCCGAGAAGAGTGAACAGGGACGAAGTGGAGCCGGTTATGTAAACAGCATTTCGTTGATTGACCGTGTGGCACGCGTTGCCTTCCCCATGACCTTTGCCCTCTTCAATCTGCTCTACTGGCTGGCCTATGGCATGTACAAGAAGGAGTTCTCCTGGTCCATGATTAAGTCCTCAAACGGCTTCTAAGGTCAACTTCCATGTCAATATTCGTACACACCATGGCTGCTAACCGAACCGAAATCTTGATCTAATATTTCCACAATTTCGAAACTTGGCAGCCTAAGCATACATTTGAATACACGTGTACACTTATCTAAATAGCTATAACATAAGTTGTCTTGTAATCATGTTTCTTGCACCAGTTGCAAAGGATTCTTTTATTTATGTAGCTACTTAATAAATAAACTGTTGCTATTCGATAACGGCCTTTCTATTAAGTTGTTGAAAATACTTACCATGTGAATGCAGTTTCTGCATATACATACATACATAACTAAAAAGAAAAATCCAAGAAATCTCATCTTTCCGCCACTCAAAGCCATCTCATTTGACAAACTTTGGAGCGACCAAAACAGAGCTTTCTGCCTATCAGTTAATTGAATCAGTGTTGTCAACTACGTTAACTGTGCAGCACATTCGAATGGAAGCCAAGGAACCGAATCGAGCCTAAAAGATTCCTCAAAGGAAAATGCGAAATGTTCCTGTCATGCCTAACATGTTGAAAGCGCAGACAAGACAGGCAATCTCTGTTCTGCTTTTAGAAGACGAAAAGGCGACCACAAAATGCAACCGAAGACCGAACGGACAACTTTCAGTAAGCACTGTAGCCATCTCTCTCTCTCTATGTAAGTATGACTCTCTCAATTGTACCCGATTCAAAGCTGTTGAAAAAGCTCTTAAAAACTAACTTTTCGAAGAACAATCGTCTTGCCGTTATGCTACAAATAATTATGCAAATTTGCATAAAATATGTAAACCACTTTAATAACATTTCTAAGAAATATACAGTAAATTATGTGTGATGTGAAAATGGCGAATAACAATGACGGTATTGAATAGACATTTTCCGTGCTCAGTTCACGATTAACATTAATCTTAATCATAATCATTCACTTAATTTAAAACTGAGCAGCTGACGTCTCAATATGTTGCCAGAAAGCAAACCAATTCCTGTTTTGAAGAATTTTTTAAAAACAAAATGTTGATTAATTGGGAAAACATTTACTGTGAATTTATCTATCTGAATAGCATACTTAGCTACATATGTATATGTATATGTATATGTATATGTATATGTATATGTATATGTATATGTATATGTATATGTATATGTATATGTATATGTATATGTATATGTATATGTATATGTATATGTATATGTATATGTATATGTATATGTATATGTATATGTTATATGTATATGTATATGTATATGTATATGTATATGTATATGTATATGTATATGTATATGTATATGTATATGTATATGTATATGTATATGTATATGTATATGTATATGTATATGTATATGTATATGTATATGTATATGTATATGTATATGTATATGTATATGTATATGTATATGTATATGTATATGTATATGTATATGTATATGTATATGTATATGTATATGTATATGTATATGTATATGTATATGTATATGTATATGTATATGTATATGTATATGTATATGTATATGTATATGTATATGTATATGTATATGTATATGTATATGTATATGTATATGTATATGTATATGTATATGTATATGTATATGTATATGTATATGTATATGTATATGTATATGTATATGTATATGTATATGTATATGTATATGTATATGTATATGTATATGTATATGTATATGTATATGTATATGTATATGTATATGTATATGTATATGTATATGTATATGTATATGTATATGTATATGCATATGTTTATGCATACGTGTTTAGGCTTATGCTTTCACTAGTCACTAGCGTGGACTGCCGTCCAGAGTGATCAATATGTTAAATATGTATGAGTATGTATGTTGCAGGTTTATCATTTATATAAATTGGTCAAATGTCAATATAATGTATATCATACTTCATCAGTGGGAGGGCAGCAGGTAGAGGTGGAGACCAAGAAATAGAGAGAGAAAGGATTGGGGGCAATAGCTACATATTTGAGACTAGAACTATTCCAGTATGTAGAAAATCCAATATCCAAGATTGAAAGCACAGAAGCTTATCGGGAATATCAAGCGCGAATATTTGTCGATAATGTTGACATCCTTGATCTTTGGTATTGTCGCCCTAATGGCCGAGGCGCTTTTCTTTATGGCGTGCATCACGCGTGGACGCGCTGAGATTCCTGTCGAAGATCGGAAAATGAAAGATTGCCTCAACAACAATTCCATGTAAATATAGTTTCTTGCGAATCCATTCTACTAACCTCGTTGGCCGCGATGTCGCAACTGACTGCGACCTGTGCCATAGTTGCGGGTAATCCGAAAACTGGGCGGAAACTTTGCCAAATCCATGGTCTCGGTGCCAATGGAGCCGAGTGTCACATTGTAGTTACCTTTGCGCAACGAAGGTATAGGACTCATGCGTACGTCCTGCAGCTCAATAATGTCTTCTGTGGTTGAACACGTTTCGGACTTTTCCAATTTACCTGTAAGAAAACAATAAAAAAAAATATACATTTATTGGATAATTCACTGCTCTTAGTTGACATCGAATAAATAAATCTTTACAATCATCAATATGTACATACATATTTATGTATGTATTTCTCTTGAACGATACCTATTTTATGTCGATCACAATCTTTCAGCTTTTTGATCTTCTTCTTGGCCCGCTTGCCCCAATATGTATAATTGACTGCAGCGTATTCAAGGAGCGCCGCAAAGACGAACACGAAGCACATTACCAAATAGATATCAATGGCTTTCACATAGGAAATGCGTGGCAATGAGCTGCGAACACCAGTGCTAATCGTGGTCATGGTCAGCACTGTGGTTATACCGAGTGCGACCCGGGCACTTGTCGCCTCGTGATTAATCCAGAATGAGACCCAGGACAGCATCACGATGAGTATGCTGGGCAAATATGTCTGGAACACAAAGTATCCAATGTTGCGCTGCAGTTTAAAGGAGAGCGACAGGCGCTGATAGACCCCTGTGGCAAGACGTTCCTTCCGATCGTTCGTCTCGTAGCCAATGATCGTAAATTGTGGCAGTTCGGCATCCTCCACACCGCGTACTGGAGTTGGCTTCCAGTACATGACAACATCGCTGACCGTGTAACCATCTGAGAAAGAACACACAAGGAAAAGCGATAAGGACAAAACAAATGTTTAAATAATAAACCAGAAAAATTAATTTTGAATTTAATCAAAAATATTAAAAAAATTGTAAACAAGAATTTAAATTAATCTCAAAGCTAAAGTTAAAATTGTATATGTTTATTAATTAAACTATTTTACAAAATCAAAAAAAATGTTTGCTTCGCATGTCTCAGTGCACTTTTCTAATAGACTTTAGCCCACTAAACACGAAAATCGCACTTAAAAATTTTTTCATGGAAGCGTTTTCGAAATAATAATTTTTTCAAAAAATTATTAAAAACACTAGCAAAGTGTATTTGAAAAATGTTATTTGCAGTTACTATTTAAATTGTTTAAAGAAACTTTCTGCATCAAGACATTTTTTTTAAAGTCGAGGAAAAAAGTTGAAAAAGTTGACGTTTACAAATTTTCGAAAATTTCAATGGGTACCTAACGGGTTATGAAAAATTGCACTATTCAAAAGGAATTCAAAAGACCTTTCCATTAATACCAAACTTTACATGTAGTAAATTCAAAATTTGGCTAGAACTAACTTTAAAGGGTGCCAAAATACTTTAGTAGACCAATTTCGAACAAATTCAGTCAGGATGTTTAAGAACCTCCAAAATACATAATTTGTCAGATTCATTGAGATATATCTCAGACAACAAAAAGGCTCTTATGCTAAAACTTAATTTTCAACTGATCGTTCCTACGGCAGCTATATAGTATGATCCGATCCAAATTTCAAAACAAACTTTATCTGCGCCTTCAAATTTAATATCCAGGAACCTACATACCAAATGTGTAGTCTTCGAGTGGTTGATAAGTTAGAAATCGAAGTAGATAAATAAATAAAACAAAATCTGACCAGATAATAAGTTAAGGAGGAGAGATAAGAATGTGGAGGATGTGTGGTAGGACAAATCAAAATAAGTTAAAACAGGGTGCTCAAAAAACTTATTCCCCAAGCATGAACAAAACAATTTGACCAACTTGAGAAAAGAAAATATAGGATTGAGAGTAGAGATGGGCATGGGCCTCCTTTTTGAGGCACGGCACGGCCCAAGCACGGCTGGTAAAAACTGAGGCCCAACACGGCCCAACACGGGATTTTTTTAAATAGGCACGGCACGGGCACGGCACGGCCAAACACGGGCGCTTGTAAATTCACTTTGTAAATTATCTTTATTCATTTTTGTCATCGTGGCGTCCTTTTTTTTATTATAATCGTGCTGTCGATGTAGTAAGTGTTCGCAAATTGTGCGATACATTGATGAATTCTACAGCTCAAGCTGACAAACAAGAGATAAAACTACGCCAACTTATCGAAAGTACCATATTTAAGCTCAAAATCTGTACCGTGCCTACCGTGCCTCCCGTGCCTCCCGTGCCATTACCGACTTTGGCACGGTAAAACACGGCAATTTTTAATAAGGGGCCCAAACGGCCCAACACGGATTTTTTTAATAGGCACGGCACGGCACGGCACGGACACGGCACGGCCCATGCCCATCTCTAATTGAGAGACATAAATTTGGATGAGACAAATCAGAATTGACTCTATATCAGGTAGTTAAATCTTAATATGAGTTAAAAAATAAATTAAAATCAATAACGATAGGTAATCAGAAAGCTTAATGTGGACAGTCAAACAAAATATTGATAAAAATGAGTAGAAATGAGCTGAATCATATATCGGATTGGTGTCGAAAAGTTTAATCATATAAGTGATTAATATAACTATAAGTGAACAACATAATATGTCTAAGAAAATGAAGTGAGTGATTGCAAGTATGTTAGAGCATGAGAACTCTCAAGTCCTTATAATATATCAAATGGTATAGAAGCTCATAGTGTAAGTAAGTGAATATAAAAAATGAGAATAAAGAATGCGCAGAATAGTGAATTAAAAGGGTAAAAAATAAAGAAAAACTTTAAAGGAACTCATCAAAATCTGTGTTTTTGTCTTTCCAAACACAAAATATAATATAAATAAGTATTGTAATTAGATAATTAATTATCTTAAATGTGATGATGTTTAGAGAACATACAACTCTCGATTTCCACGGTGCAGTTTTGGGAGTCCAGTGGGTAATAGTGCAAATCCATCATGCAGGCGAGTGTTGTGGTGAACCGCATGCCATAGGTCACGGCTCCGTCACCGCCGAGACGTACCAGCTTATTACGCTCAGTGACGTCGTGTAGGAAGCTAAATAAAATTACGAAATACCAATTAAATATTAAAGATATTCACGAATCGAATATATGTAATGGGTAGAATTGTGAACCTGTTCTTGTCGTTGGCAAAAAATGTATCTGGCACCCAGATTTTCTCGGCAAAGTCACCTGACAGCGTCAGCACATCGTTGACCCCATCATCATCGGCGTCCGAATCATAGTACGGTCCATAGATATTAAAAGCCAAGCGCTCATCGCGCCAATACTGATTCAAGTACATTGTTATTGTATAGTCCTAATGTTTTGAAATGCCATTAGTATTTATTTGTCATATAGTTTTGCCAACTTTCATTTGGGTTTCTTGCTCTTACCATATTTACTTCTGAGATCGCATCAAAACTTGCTATAGTCAAATCCATGCCCACGTGCAACGGCTCGCCCCCGAAATTGGGACGCAGCCGTATATCATATCCTTGCAAAATTTTCGAGATCGTCTGCGTCACATTTTCCAGGCGGCCAGCGAGCATTTCTTTTCGCTTGCATCTGTAAAAAATCAATGCAAATGGTATTATTAAAATAACCGTATTGCAAAATTTTATTTTTAAATTAAGACAAAATATAATTTTATACAAAATTTATTCCTTTTTGGTATAGACACAATAATTAGTAAAACGATAACCGAATAAATATACCAAAACTTATTTGATAATAGTTTTAAAAATATTTTTAGTTACTTACCGTACTAGGGTTAACTGGGCGCTCAGCAATAAGAACAGGAGACTGTAAAAGACGCCCAGATGCCTTAAATTAATCATATTGGCAGCGTTAACAGTTCGCTGTTGTTGTCCCCCTTCTGTCAGTAATTCTCAACTCGTTGGCATTGTCTCTGATGACATTTCCAGTTTCATACCGGATGCAGATACTCTTTGCAAAACGGCTTCCGTTTCGATGAGGACACGTCTCTAATGCGGCATTGTCAGTAAGATCCGTTGATGATGAAGCACATATTAATGTTACAGCTACAATTATAAATACACATACATTGTATATGTATGTACATACATATCTAATTTTAACAAATAATTTTGATGCATAAGTTCAGCTTAAGCATATATTGTATTGTATTGTAGTACAACTTATACAATCTTTTTAATGCATTTTATTTGACAACAAAAATAATTGGCCTACATAGCTGCGCACATTTTTTTCCCATCTACGAACATTTCTTTGATTTTCTATGTAAAATTTACATTGTAAATCATTCGATCTGACAATCTATAATTTAATTTTCAGGGTAAAAAACACGAGCATAAAATGTAGGGCACATTCTCATTAGGGCATTAATTCCAAGCGACAACTGTGACAAGCGACAATTTGTGAGTAAATAATTGTTGATAAGAATACTAAAAAAATTTATGAATGTATTCACATCTATTCGATTATGAGGGAAATACTCAAACAAACATGTGATATGTAAATTTCCTTATAGCGCTTTTTTGAAGGCGTCTCATAATCACACACATGCACAATTCTCAGCTCGTTAATGTGGCCCTCAACAACAACAAGGATGGTGACACACACACACACACACACACTCTGCCTTTTCTGTGATTTGACCCATTTTCGCAATTGCAGCAAATGCAAAAAAAACGGCAAACTTTTCGACACGCTGATATCATTAATGCGAACAAATTTAAAGGCATATATCTATGTATGTCTATATCCAAATATGTCTATATCCAAATATGTATCTATGTGCGTGTGTATGTGTATGGATGTGCATTTGTAAGGTGACATTGTGTTCCCGTTTGTTTGCATTATTTGTAACGTCAAAGGCAAGCATAATAACAGAAGATACTTTTGTGTCTTTTATATAAACAACACAAACAGCCGATTCATTTAATTATTTTTATTTTTTTTTATATTTTTTTTATGTTCATAAAATGAAACGTACGAGATAAACAACTAACAGTTTAAAAAAAATAGCAACAAAGTCGGACACTGTAACACGTTTCGAACGTCGACCGTCGAACGAATAACGAATAACGAGTAATACGAGCTTCTGTTTCTCATTCACTTTTCCCGCTCGTCCTATATCTAGATATGTATGTGTATCTATATCTCATCGCTTCGCATCGCCTCCGTCTCTGCACTGCATGTGGAGCGGCTACCGTGTCTAGCTAACGAATGATTACTGTTTGCCACCGTTCGTCTTGGTCTTCGTCTTTGGATTCGGTTTCGCATTCAAATTCGCTTACTTTGCCGACTCTTGCTCTAATTGATGTTCCATCGAAGGGATGGAAGGAGGGAAGACGCTCGGTTTATGTCGTGCCACAGCCTCAGTCTTGAGCTCTTACCTCAATCTCAGACTCAGACTCATTCTCAGTCTCAGCTTCGTTCTTCCTCTATTTGTGAGTCTGCGCATTTTGCGAAAACGCAGCTTCATTCAGAATCACGAGGTGTAAATGCTCATTTAGGGTTGTCATCGCTAGCTATTGGCTTTCCCTCACTTACATATGTATACAACATACACAGTAAGTCAAGTAAATGTTTTGACAAAGTATAACAAAAAAAAAAAGTAATTAATAATTTGCCATTTTTTTTTTTTTTGGTAAATTGTGTAAAATTCTAGCTTTGTAAAACTTCGGCTAGATTAATTGAACTTAACTATTGTAATATTATCTTTGTCAAAACATTTACATGGCTAGCTGTATCAATGCACTCGTTTGTATCCCACATACAAGATGAGTGCTCTGCACACAATGAAAGTGAAAGCGCACAGTTAAGTTATTAAGCTCTTCATGTTTTTTCAATACTTAATGCCTACTCCAAGAAGAAGTATGTATTTTTGTACATACATATATGTAAACGATTTTAATAGATATATTTAAGAGATCTGATAAGACTAAAAATGTACATCACCATTTTTATACTACAGTCGAACTTCCCTAGTTCGAACTTCTCTAACTCGAACAAAATCGAGCGGCAATAGCGCTTACTAGAGATGGGCATGGGCTTCTTTTTTGAGGCACGACACGGCCCAAGCACGGCTGGTAAAAACTGAGGCCCGTGCACGGCACGGCCCATGCCCATCTCTACATTTACTGAGCAAATTTCATACAAATCTGCTTCCGTAACTCGAACTTTCATAAGTCGAATTTCTCCGTGCTTCTGTAAGTCAAATTTTTCGGGGAAATCTCCAATAAAGTTTGAATTTTTTTGTCGTTTCTGTTATATGTTTTTGTTCCCGGATCGTTTGGATATGTAATATTGATGTACATTAACATATGGTGATGCAATATGATAGAATATTGCATCAACAATTATTTAGGCTGGTGAATTAGTTAAAGGAAAGATGTTCGAAATGTACTTTTTTGACAGCGCATTAGTGTATTTAAATGTATAAAAATATTCAATCTTATTAGCTAAGAAATTTGAAAGTAGACCAAATAAATTAAAATTGCTAAAAAATATGATATCTCAGAAAAAACAGTTTTCAGAACTCAAAGTCTCCCTAGCTCAAACTTTTTTGTTGGATAATGGTAATTCGAGCTAGGGAAGTTCGACTGTATAATAAAACCAGGAATGGGCGTGGATTTATCAGCTTGCATGACTGAGCAGGAAATTGATTTGTACCAGCTGTTTCCATGTGCGGCGAGTGAGAACCAACCCCACTCCCCTTTCATTCAGTTTACCTCGCTCACCTTGGTCTTAATTCTCAATGATAAAAGCTTTTGATGCTGTCCCCAGGCCTGGCAAAAGCTTTTTGCCTTCAGCATGACAGCTTTTGCAAAGTGCAGCTTTTGAGTGAAAAGAGCTTCGATGGCAGCTTCAACTATTTACGCAATCTCTTCTTGGTCGCTGTCTGTGTGAGCTGAGATGAGCGCGATGCTGTCAGTGTATTTGTGAGCAACGCTCGCCCATTCAGAAGGCCCATTGAAAAAGGCCCTGTGCTCGCTCAACACAAGCTTTCCACTACACAAAGACACACGAACACACGAACACATGCTCTGCTCAGCTGCGAATTTAAAGCAGAATGCCGACTGCTCCTGCAAATCTCTGGCTGCCTCGCATTTAACGCAGCACGGAGCACGGAAGCAGACGTTCCGAACCAAGAGCTGAGGCACGTACATCACGCTTCAACAACAAACAGAAGACTCCAACTTCAGCATCAGCTTCAGCAAGGACTTTGAAAACAGTACACAAATAAGCTAAAATAAACATATAAAAGAAAAGAACAGTGAAAAGATGAAGAAAGTGTTATAAAATCATAAACATAAAATCATACACATAAGCAAATTATTTAAAAGTGTCACATAAAAGTAGCTGTCGAATCGGCTTAAATCTGAAATACATAATATGTATGTATGTATGTACCCACATACATACATTGTGCAGCTTGTAGGTGTGAGTGTAGAACGCGCATGCTCTTAATATTCAACTCATACTTATTGCAATGCGTTGGCCTGTGCAAAAAACAAAATAAACCCAAAAAAAAAATTTAAAAACATACCGAAAAAAACAACATTAAATAGTGCCAATACACACACACACACTTACAACGCAACAACATCAATCGAGTAAAAATAGAAATAATATACAGAAACAACTAATCAAATAAGTGTTGAGTGGGGAAAAAGGCAAAGACGAAAGAGATGACGATGAAGATGAAGATGAAGATTGTGGGTGTTACCCACTTCGAAGCAGACACACACAAGCAGATAGGCCATTGAAATAATATGGTTTATTCAAAAAAACATATTTAATTGATGCCAAAAGAAATGTAATGTTTCTAATCTTATTCCAAAAATCTTTTCAAACCGAATTGAGCATGCTGGCGCCTTAAAGTATGCTACACGGCAGTTGCAACAGGCCTTTTTCGAATATGAATACAATACACATACAAATACACATACACATACACATACACATACCATACACATACGAACACTGAATACACGAATGCGAATTCCAAAAATGTCCGTTGAAACAAAAAGAGAGGGCGAGCTAGAGCGTTAAAGATGGAGTGAGACAGATAGAGGGAAAGAGAAAGTGAGTGAGTGCGAGAGAACGAAAAAGAGAGAGTGAGGTAGGAGTATCAAATCTGAAGAATTTGTTCACGTTTCGCAGTGCCATTGAAATTTGTTACAACGTAGTTGTTAAACAAGTGTTAAACGTACTTTTTTGAAAGACTGTGCACTTTTTAAAATAACAAGATAATTTCAATAGACTGACTATCAAGACCGTAAATAAATTTTACTCGCTAAAGCAGAAGCAAGTTAGAAAGTCTAAGAAAATTTTGAACTGAAATATTGACAGAAAAATTATTTAAAAAAAGGACACTTATGCATATGTTATGTATGTATGTATATATGAAAATGTATGTGCGACAATGCAACAGTTAATAGTTTAACTGATTAAAATGCTTAAGTATCACATGCAAAATAAGAAAAAAAACATTTACCTACAAGTTTATGCAAGTGTGTGAATGTATAGACATACATATTATGTACATATGTGTCTATGTTAAATGATGTACAGATGATAAAAAAATAGAATATAATAAAACAACAACGTACATAATAATCGATTAGCAGCTTAAACATGGATGGATTGCTTCGACGTACGCAAACGCACTTCAATAAATCATTATTGAATTAAAAGTGAAAGGAAACGAAAACGAAAAGACAGTGGGCAGAAAAGATTGTTGTAAATGTGTAACAAGTGACACTACATAATAAAAAAAAAGTTAACACAGACAACAGACAAATGTTTTATGCAATTTGTGTTTTCTACGAAACGCCCAACATTAATAACAACAACAACAACAACAACAACAATAACAACAGCGAAGGCAGCAGAAAGTGTAACGACAACTGAAATACATTTACATATATGTGTAGACAGGGAATTGGCTTGCCAACGTATACCGATGTACATATGTATGTATATATTTGTACATATGTATGTACATACGGTCTTGTGAATGTGACACCTACGCAACACGAAGCGCATTAAAGTGCGAACTCAGCAAGCATCCCACAACAACAGCATCCCAATTCCAACTAAAAAGCACGTCACACGCACGCGCCATAATACAAATCCAATAAAATAAAAAGGGACAGAAATAGCATCAGCAGCAGCAGCAGCAGCAGCCGAAAAAGCTGAAGGAGCAGCAAGCACAGTCAACGTCAGCGTCAACGTCAACGTCAGCAGCAAACAGCAGCAGCCGCACAGTTACGCAGCGCTCAGTGTTGCGTTCGTGCGTGCCTGGCTGCGTGTGCGTGTGTGTGTGCGCGCGGTGGCAATGTATTGTCTAGCCTCGCCGTTTTGCCCTTTGGTGTGCCTGCTATGCTTGTGTAAGTATTATCTCTGTCACGTACAAAGCACACCTACACAATACTCGTGCATATATATGCATACATTAGCGTACTTATCAATGGAAATTGGTATTAGCATTAGCATTAGAAACTCTCTAGAGATAAGTACATCAATATAAATTATCAGACGACACAATGATGACAAAACAGTTTCATCATCTCATGTGCAAAATCCTCACAAATACTATAATTCGAGAATAACTTAAAAGCTTTTCATCTTCCTTTTTTCATGTACGAGTATGTATGTATCTGAATTTGAACTTTTTTACTTGAAAAGTTTATCGAATTTATTTTAATTAGCCACCTTTAAGAAAAATTACAAATATTTAATGTCAAAATAAAGACAATAATTCAAAATTTGGTTAATTTTAAGGAAAAGGAAGACTTCCAAAATAATTTATGATATAAACCACTTGTGGCATTATACGAACTTAGTTAAACTAAATAAAATTAAAGTTTTTTAATTCTTTTATTGGTGTAATTTTTGTATTTAGTTTTTAAACAAACAGAATTGCTTAATATTTATATTTAAGATTATGGCTCATATACAAGGATTGCAATTTATGTAATTATGTTTTTCCAAGCCGAACCTATTTCGAAAATACTGCATATTTTTAGGCGCTGGAGCTGCCATCAGTTACCTTTTATTTTTCCGATTTTGATGCGATCTGCCCTAGTAGATAAAGATTATAAATTCTCAATGGCTTTAGAATCTTAAGATTTCATACTACAGACCTGTAAAACATTTAAGACACTATTTGATAATCATTAATTAATAAAAATATATTTTTTATAAGGTTTGGGATTTGGTGATTTGACTTATGGATATGGCGATCAATACGAGCGCGGCATTAATAACCGTGCTGGGGGTCATGAGAATACACAAGAACGTCCACAGAACTGGTACCAGCAGGGTCAGCCACGATCAGTGAACGACGATGGATACAATGTGCATGGGGATGAGCTATCCGATGAGATGCTGCATAAGGAAGATGATCACGACTATCTCACCGCTTCCGATTACCCACCACATCAGGATCATGACCACGATCATGGGCACGATCACGATCACGAGGATGATCATGAGCATGGGCACGAGGCCGATCATGAGCATGATCACAATCACGAGCACATAGATGATAATATGGAGGGCCATGAGGAAGGTGACAAATCATTTGGTCACGTCTTCACCATGGAGCCGATCATACCGCTTAAACCGAGCGTCGGTGCTGGCGCTGGCGTCGGCACAACGAGCACGGGCGATACTCCAAAGTTCCGCAATGTGGGTCCACAGGGAGGACGCGGTGATATGTATGTTGTTCGCGAATCGGATAGACAGACGAGCACGCGGGGTCGTGATGGGTTTGTCAGCGGTGCCAGCAACAAGCAGAAGGGCTTCCGGCCATTTGCGAATCGCGTTGTAGTCCACGACGATCCCCGGCAGCTTGGCCAGCCGGGTGACGGATACAGCGCACCACCGTCCAATGGCTGTCACAACAGCTGTGATGAATTGCAGTGGCAGTGCGGCAATTGCCAGTGCATCGAGTCGCACGAGCGCTGCAATCGCGAGGTGCAGTGCACCGACAGTTCCGATGAGCTCGACTGCGACAACATGGATGACGTATTGTCGAAGCTGCAAAAGGCGTGCGAGCAGAGTGGCCTCCATGTCATGTGTCCCAGGACCTATCGTTGCATCAACAAAGACTGGCTCTGCGACGGCGACGATGACTGCGGCGACTACTCGGACGAGACGCACTGTGGAGCGCGAACCAACTGCACCGAGGATCAGTTTGAGTGCCGCAACGGGTTCTGCATTCCACGGCAATGGCTGTGCGATGGCGAGAACGACTGCAAGGATTACTCCGATGAGCTTCACTGCAATCGCACCAGCTGCACCGACGAGCACTTCACCTGCAACGACGGCTACTGCATCTCCTTGGCCTTCCGATGCGACGGCGAACGCGACTGCGACGACAACTCCGATGAGCAGAAGTGCCCGGCGGTGATCAACAGCTGTCCGGAAGGGGAATTCAAGTGCCGCGGTGGCCTCGGCGGGGCCGGCGGTCCCAGCGGTCAATGCATCCTCAACCGCTTCCGTTGCGACGGCGACAACGACTGCGGCGACTGGAGTGACGAGGAGAACTGTCAGCAGAAGCCATCGCAGTGCACATCGGGCGAATACAAGTGCGCCGATGGCACGTGCATTCCAAAGCGATGGAAGTGCGACAAGGAGCAGGACTGCGATGGCGGCGAGGATGAAAACGATTGTGGCAATATGAGTCCAGAGCATCCATTAACCTGCGGTCCCGACGAATACACCTGCCACAATGGCCGTTGCATTTTGGTAAGTGGCAAATCATTCACACTGCACTATGGGGTATTTTACCGAAAATGTGTGATTTATTAATACATATGTAACTCATAAATTAAGCAAGCTATTTTGATGCGGCTTCCGCCCCCGAATTTTTTTTTAATGGTAGCCAGTATGTTCATGATTTCTATTGCAACTACTTAGCAAGCTTTGACCTTATTATTAGTTATAAGCAATATAAGAAAAACGTTTTTGTTGAACATAGAAAGTTGTAAGCCTTCATAGACAGTTGTTAGCATAAATTAAAAAAATAAAAACTTAGGGGGCAGAGATGGTGCCACGCCTACTCTTCCAAACAATTTCTAAGGGTTTGTTTAACACTAAAAAACAAACCGCATCAAAATATCTCGCTTGGTTTACGAGTTACTAATTAATGCCTCAAAAACAGATCAAATTTTCCATACGAAAAGCGAGCAAATCAGCACTGAAAAATTGTGAGGTTACGTGCTTTAAAATTTAATTTCGAAAAAGCGCACCGAGGCGCACCTTGAGATAAACTATTCTGAATAGAGAAATAATGAGTCTACAACATGGACAAGGACTCACATTAAACATCTTTCAACAATTTTGTTAAACTCTTTGCAAACCTCAACTTTACTTTCCAAAATTAGACATTGACACCACTTGCTAAATACACAAATTATTAAAAAGACACGTACAAAAACAAACAACTATAAGCAGAAACACGTAGTTCAAACCTAAACAGTTAACATCCATTTCAAATTGGTATTTATAAAATGATTTTCTTTGATGTGTTTCAATTTAAAAATGCACTTCAATTTTGCAGGTAACAAAAGCACGCGGGCATCGGTAGAAACAGCTGACTTTAACAGCTGGTATCTTAACATTGGACTGTTATGTTAACATTTTTGGAAAGTAACATAACAGTTTGAAGTGTTTACTATATGTTAGCATTAAAAAACCATACATTTGCATACTTTTGAAAAATGAATAAATTACATTTTTTCGGTAAAATACCCCAAAGTGCACTGGCTGAAACAGGAGCTGAAAACGGAACTGACATTGACACTGAGATTTGACATTGACATCTGAGACTTCTCTAAGAGTCTTATTTGATCAGCATGAGCTAAGCTCAAATTGGATCTGAAAGCTCATACTCCCGTCTTTTTCGTGACTGCCCTCTCACTTATTCACTTTTCGCTCTCAGCTGCTGATAAATTCAAGCATGTTTGGTTGATCAAACAGAGTTGAGCTTTACGCGCTGTAAGAGCTTTGCAGTAAGAGA
>JBAMBJ010000692.1:0-15214 GCA_037043495.1 Drosophila recens
TTGTATTTTAAAATATTGTTGAGTTAATTTTTCAGAAGGGCTTAGCCAAAGTTTGACCAAATTGAAGTGATAAATGTGTAAATAATACAATAGTTTGAAAATATTCTTTAAAGAACTTTTTATAATTGCCTATACTTTGATTTCTTGAGAAAGGTAAGTTTAATCGGCTTGTGGAAATAATAGACTGTCACTGAATTGTTAAAGTTAAATTGAAATTTATGTGTATATTGTCAAAACTAGCAAATTGGTATAAGGTTATTATTAAACACTGTTCTTTGAGTTTGTCCTAGCAAATTGACACTGTACGTAGCTTTTTGCGCAATTAATTCGTAAACTATGTTAATAAAATTTGTTATAATAATACTTGACTTTGTATAGATCTGAACTTAATGACCGGGATCATTGTACTAATTAAGTTTTTTACTGTCAAAATAAAAATATTTAAATTTTGTAATTATTGAATTTAATTTCCTTTGCTTAACATCAGCAGACTTTATTAATATAGTTTAATATGCTAGATCATTTCCACTTAATGCATACAAACTGCACTTTATTCTTTTTAAGCACTGCTGGAAAATTGTGCATATTAAGCAATTTATTTACACTAGAGAGTAGAGAAATGAAAAAAAGAGAATAAAGGCAGCAGATGATACTGCTGTGCAGCAATTAAAATATTAATAAACATAAATTTAATATAAATCAATATTAAATATAGATAAAAGCCAAATTTCATTTACATATAACGAGTTAAGAAGAAAATATTCACACGGCGAAATATTTCAATTGGCAGTGAAGTTGTGAGTTTGCAACTCAACAAGACTGTAAGCTGATTGATTCGAGACACACACACACATTGCGACATCAAGTGCTGCTGTTAACGAAGAGTCACACACACACACACACACACACACACACTTAAACTGCCAGCAGCTATAATTGTTACTCAGGTGACAGATTTGCTGAATGGAAAAGGCAACGACGAAACGAAATGAGAATCGAGAATGGAGACGAAGCTGCATGTCAACGATATATGCAATGGATTGCCAAAGGAACAGATTGAGGAAATAGTGGATAAGAGGGGAGAGAGGAGAGGGAGAGAAGGGGAGAGAGGAAGTGGAAGTGGAATAACCGTAACCCAAACAAGTCATGGCTTGGCAATCTCGGCCAAAAGCCACAATGAGCGACGAGCAGATAGAGAGAGAGTGAGCGAGAAAGAGAGAGAGACAGAGAGAGAGAGAGAGAGAGAGAGAGAGAGAGAGAGAGAGAAGCTGAGAGACGAGTGCGACGTCAGACAAATTATCACGTTACAGTCGAGTGCGTGAGGCGTGTGGCAACTAACCGTGCAACGGGAGCAACTGATGCCACCGATGCAACTGCAACTGCTGCTGCTGCTGCTGCTGTCTTGCAAGTTGTCGCCATGTGTCGCCTCGCAATGTGCAATCCAGGAAATGACAACGGCAACGGCAACTGCATTGGCAACGGCAACAACTACAAATACAACAACGGCAACGGCAAAAGTCAATTTGCGCACTCCGGGGCGGCTGAGGATTCTGATATGTTAAGTGTGTAACTCTATGTGCAAGTATGTCTCTGTCTGTATGTGTGCCCATACACTCAGAGAAATAACCAAAATTTCCATACTTAAATTCAAGTACAAACAATCTCAAAATCTGACTGACTTCACATTTTTCAAAGTTGAGAACAAAAATTTGATTTCAATTAAAATTTTTAAGATTTTTAATATTGTAATAAGATATTTCGGTGATATTTTAAGTACTTTAGGGTTTTAATTAAAGTCTGTAGAAGATCGAATCACAATAATCTGAAACTTTTTTAAAAAAAATTTTTTTTCCAGTTTGAAACATTCTCATATTTAAGTTTACTTCAATCTTAAAAAGAAACACAGAAACTTAAATATTAATAGGAAAATATTAACTATAAAAAACCTCTTGTTTCTGGAGGTATTTTAAGCAAAATCACAGAACTTAGGTCTGTCATGGTCTTATATATTCTGACTAAGTTTGGTTAAGATCTGACTATTATATCATAAAGCTTTATTAGGCATAGTCAGTAAAAATTTTAAAAATTTCATACTTAATTCAACTTAGTACCCAAAAATCTTAAAATAGTAAGAAAAAAAGGGTTTAAGTCAGGGAACGTGGCAATTAAAAATTTTAAAGTATAATTTAATTTAAATAAAAAGTTTTTGTTGATTTTTCGATCTAAATAAAAAAAAATTTAAAATAATAAATTAAATTAAATTTTAAGATGCTTTTTATTCTGAGTGTATGTGTCTGTATGTGTGTGTGTGCTTTACGCTGGTTACCGCAAAATGATAACTTTGCACATACCGTGGTCATGTCGACTCCGGCAAGCCCATGACGGAGTCTCTGTCCGTCCTACTCACTCTCTGTTTGCTTCTCTCTCTCTTTCGCTCGCTCGCTCTCTGTCTGCTTGTCTGTTTTATTATCTGCTTAAACATTGAGCTTGGGCCTTGCTGGCCAGGCCTTTATTTGCCGTTGATTGACACACCGTAGGCTATCGGCGCTTAATTGCATTTCGCTCAATGATAACATAATTTAAAAGGAAAACCGGAAATGCGAGTACGGCCATTGCAGGGAATCGGCCGTTGGGCTCGTAACAGGCCAACGTCAACTATCTGCTCAGCTATACATTGATTTACGATTTCTTTAACGTTCACGTTCACATTCCTTTTCGACTGACCGAGCAACCGAGTAATGCTTGTATCTTCGACTGATTGGCTAAAGGTGCGTATGCGTAGCGTGCACGCAATTCAATGCGTATTTGATGGCAATTAAATCCATGTAAGGTGTATAAATATAACTAAAATATACTTATACTTATCTCTAGACTTGTCTTATGTTACAAATAAACCTTTTAAGCTACTAACCTTAGTTGAGCACAGGTTTCATTGTGAAGTAGATTTCAAATGTTGCAGACGTATTTAAATACTCAATTTGTTCATGCAAGTATTTAGGATGGTTATACGAAGGGCATTTTAATTTACCTAGAATATAGAAATTGACATCATACACATTTTTTTCTTTAATTGCAAGAATATATTTTGATTTATTTAAAATTAATTACTACAATAATTTATATTTTTATTTATTTTTTTAATAAGTAATGGGAGCTTAAGGCACTTTAAGTCTTAAAAATATAAACTTTTGGAATAATTTGAGTTCTTAACAAATTAATTATCTTTCTCCTCTACTTATGAATATATAAAAATAATTGTTATATTGCTTATACTTATTAACTGCGGATACTTTGCTAAAAAATTGTCTGCAATTGCTTATTAGTCTTGTAATTCTATCAAATTTTCATATAACGTGCATAAATAAACTGCATTTTTAATTAATGCAAAGAGCTTAAAACTGTAACTAAAATTTCCCTTTACCAAAAAACAACTAAAAGAATTTATATGAAAATTTTTGCTGGTTTTTGGCCAGAATTTAATGACCAAAACTAAAACAGCAATTGGTAAAACGATTTTCGCGCCAATTTCATTTGATAGCGCTGCAGTTTGAGCCACACCCCCCACCACCCCTGTCCCCTGTCACGCCCCCTTTTCGCCCCCTTTTTGCTATCTGACGCTAGACGCGCTAAACTCGCGCGATGGCACCAATCACGGCTTGCCACCATCAATTAAGTGTCAACGCGGCAACAACAGCAACAATTGTAATAAAAGTTGACAACATTTTTGTTGCATGCAACATTCAAAATACAAAAACAAAGCGAAAAAGAAAAATCAAACAAAAAAAACCTTGTGCGATTTTTATATTTGTGCAAAAATTTTTAATTTGCCCAGACCAGTCTTATACTCCGTCTTTCCTCCCCTCAAACAACACCCCTCAATGAGGTAATCGGGTAGTTTGACTGGGAGAGTCAAATTGTCTTAGGGTAGTCAAATAAATGTATGATGTTATTATGTATAATATTGTATTATGTTTGAAATTCGTATAAATTTAATCGGAAACTTTTGATAAGTAGCCTAATTCTTTTCCCGTTTCTGCTTTTGCTCTAGTTTATGATTTTAAGTTCAACTTGGATTTTAAATTAAAAATTTTTTTTTTAAGTTTCATAAATTGGTAATAATTAAAGTTAAACTAAAGTTTGTATCTTTAATTAAACGAGCAACAAAAACAATTTTAATTGTATAAAGTGTACTCATATTAAGTAGTATTTAAGAAATTTACTTTAATAACTAAATTCAAGCGTTTTTCTGGAATAAATCCAAAAACGATCAGCATATTAGTCGCTTAAGAGTTAGACTTACACTATTATTACTTATAAAATATCATAGTAATTAATGATTAAGAAATAATAAGATGGTAGAAATTTTTTAAAAATGAGATCACAATTTAATAAGTTATAATATAAATATATAAAATTAAAAAATAATCTATAAATAGGCTCAATGCGTACGTCTTAATTAAAAATTAAATTAAAATTTCAAGATTCAAAGTTGTTTAACATATTGCAGTGAATTTTATAATTTTATATTATTAACTAATTTTACAATCTTTACATTATTTGTTTTATAAGATTTGTATTATTTATTTCATAATTTTATGATTAAAAATAGTGATATGATTTTTTAATGAAAAATTAAATAAAAATGCAAAAGTTGTTCAACATATTGCATTGAAATTTGTAATTTTATATTATTTACTAATTTTAAAATCTTTATATTATTAATTTTACAACATTTATATTAAATATTTAATAATTTTATGATAAACTCTTTACACGGTATTTTAATTTCAATACTGTCAAAGTAAGCTGCACTTTTTTTGCTGCTGTTATGTTATTTATGTATATTATATCTTTTGTGCGATTCACAAATTGTTTTATTTGCTGTTGAAAGCATCAGTTGTGTGTGTGGAAAGAGCGGACAGGGAGCGGGGGAGGTAGGGAGTACTAACTGTCATCATCTTTGACTGTCTAACTGTTCGCCCAGCTTGTCTCCTATGTTGCCCATTTCCATTTATTTGTCAGTCTTTTTGTCAGTCTAGTTGGGCAAAGTAAACAATTGACGGGACGTCGCGAGTTGTTGCGATTTGTGTGACTGTGAAACTGTCAGCGAGTTGTGTGACAAGCACAGCAACAACAGCAACAACAGCAACAACAGCAACAACAACAATAACAGCAATTGAACTGACAACAATTTCACGACGTGCGCCGACTTGTCCAGACTTGTTCGACTATGCAAATTTAATGTTTTGCATAGCATACATTTTGGGGCAACTGAACGCTGCAAGGACGAAGGCGTCGCCTGCCGCTTGTCGCCTGTCGCTGTCATTACATAATGACTGTCATTAATGTGGCCGATAAAGGGGGTGGGGGTAGCGGGTAGTGGATTTTAGCCAAAAGTGTTGCGGTCATAATAACAACAACAACAACAAAATTAGCATAATCAATTTGCACGACGCTGCGCTGCGCCTTCGTTTCGCTTGATAAATCGTTGCGGCAAGTGCCTCAACATGGGGCAACAATAGCGAGAGGAGTTTACAAGAAGCTAAGATGAAAGTAGGCTTCAAAGGAGCAACAGGAGCAACATTAGCAGCCGTAGAAGTGAAAGAGCAATCGACTGGCGAGACTGAAAAACAAGTGAGAATAATGAGAATAGTCTAAATCAGAAGGAACAACATTTAAATTACCATACAATAAACAAAATATACGAAGCACAAGCTAAGCGGTGAAATAATATTTAAAAAAAATTCCTCATGAAAATTGGTTCAGAGTTTACAAAGAGGGGAGAGAGAGTGCTGAAGAGAAAACGTGATAGACATAATGGGGGACAGAAAAAGAGAGGCGTTCTAAAAGAAAACTGGAACCCATCTCGCCAAAAGTCAATTCATGAAGAAAAACAACACCAAGAGTTTTCATACGATTGCTTAAAGACGGAAGCTTTAGGAGAAAAAGCCTAGTTAGTTAATTGTCCAATTTAAAACAAATAAAATTCAGCATTAAATGGAAGCATCTACAGTCGTCGGATAATGTTATTTTGACAATTTTTTACTTTCCTCGATTTTTTACAAAAAATATTTTGATGCAAAAAAATTCTTCAAACCATTTTAAGAGTGACTGGAAAACTTTTTTTTCAAAAATCTCTTCGCTAGTATTTTTTATTAATTTTTTGAAAATTGCTAAAAAAATTACTATTTTAACCCATTTTGCCTCCTTTTCATACAAAAAGTGACTTCAAAAAGTAAGTTCAAATTACGCGAAGATTTAACTTTAGTTTTGTCAAAATACTTTATCCGACGACTGTATATTTCCCGCTCATGACATCTCTGCACAAGAGTTGTTAACTTAAATGTTAAAATTCTGACTGTCATCAACAAGAGTACGTTAATATGAACACCATTATATAATGACAGCAAAAATGGTCAAAAACACTTTATTTGCAGCGGGACTAATAGTAGAAATAACAAAAGCAGATGGAGTCAAAACAGCCCAAGAAAATGCAACAGAAAAAGTATATGCAGAAGGAGAAGAAAAAGCAGGAGCAGAGGAAAAACTGGGAAAGAGGAAAAGAAGAAGAAGGAGAGATAAAGAAGAAGTAGAAGGAGCAGATGCAGGCAATCAACTTGAGATTTTATTTTATTATTCGTTTTCTTTCTTTCTTTTTTCCTTTTTTTTTTTTGGGCTAATGGACAAACGCAAAAGTCGCATCTTAACGCCTGAATGGTCCTGGTTAACGTGCTTGGGCCTATGGGGCATGGCAAAAGGGGGAAGTGGAAAAAGGTCCGTGTGGCATGTGGCATGAAGAGTTGTGCCTGCAACTGAAGTTGGCTGCGTTGTGTCCTGCAGGCGACCCACTTAACATTGCAGATACGCCGAACATTTTTGCATGCAGCAGGCTGCAGTTGTTGTTGTAGTTGCTGTTGTTGTTGTTGTTGCAGCCATTTGCGTGGCGCATGTCGCACGTAGAGGCGCAAAATTTAGCGGCAAGGACAAGGCAAGAACAGGGCAAAGGGTCGTCCTGCTAAAGGATTTTGCCATTTCAGTTCAGTTCAGTTTGGTGTTCGTGTTCGTGTTCGTGTTGTGCCTTGGCAGTTTTTAGTGCATCTGCAGCACATAACTAAAAGGCGCAACAAAAGCAACACAAGAAGCAGCAGAAGAAGCAGAAGTAAAAGTAGAGAAAAGACAACAAAGAACAAATGTAACAAAAGCAACAAGCAAAACAACATACAAAGTTACGGTCCGTCTGTCTCGCATGTCCGTCTGTCCATCTGTCTGTCTGCCTGTTGTTAGCCTGGCCCATAAACTGGCCAACAGTCATAGTTCGAGTTTTGCCGTTACACAACTGTCGACTGTCGATTGTTGTTGTTGTTGCTTTTCTGTTCTGTTTCTTTTTCTTTTATTTCCATCGCTTGTTTTGTTTTTGTGCAAATTTATTACATTTGCCTTTGATTGGCTCCTTTAAGAAGAAATAAAACACAAAATACTAGAGTAGAAACCGCCGCCTGGCCAAAGGATACCCTAGAAATTGATCTAATGAAAATATGAAAAATTTGAAATATTTCAAATTTGAAGTGAAGAAAGATTCAAGCCTTAGAATTAGAAGCTGTGCTTGAGTAGATATCATTTGGAGAACCTTTAAAAAACTTTGTGTGAATAATTTATTAAATTTGCAACTCCTTTATTTTAACACAAAACTAAATATAAACAGTTACATTAAATAATCGCAAACATTTTTAAATTTGGAAAAATTTATGTAATTTCCATTTATCGAGTTAATAAAATTTGAATACTCCCAGACATCATTTTCCATCAGTTTTCTATTTAATATACAATGTTGATTGTTAATAAAAAAATTATAATTTGCAGAATTATTTAAATTTTGAAACTTTTATTATATTTTTTTGTCTTTAATTTAGAAAAATGTTAGTTTAGAATTGTGTTTCGGTTTTTTTTTGGAATTAAGAACTGATGACTTTAATGCTTTAGACATATCCATCCACTTTTCCAGTTGTTCCCTAATGCAGGGTATAAATAGACGTTTTAAACTGCGATTTCCAAACACATTAAAGGCAATTGAAAAGTGTGCGCGTTTTTGTATGAAATATGCAGAGTAATAGCGACAAAATTTGCATAAATAACAAATATCGCTCATACGCCGCATTGTGCGCAACTGATGTTGATGCTGATGCTGACTAAAGTGGCATGCAACAAAAATGATGATAAATCGTGCGTGGCAATGCGACGCCACAAAGTATGTTATAGACTTTGACACTTCTGGATGGTAAAAATAGTCGAAAATGGGAGAAAAAAAGTCGAAACAGAAGGTTAGGGTATAAAATACCAAATACAATTTTTTAAATTACGCTTGAAACAATTTATAGAAGAAACACATATATTATTAGCTCTTTTTTTTCTCTGTCATTATTGCTTGAAATATTTCCCTCTCTCTCTTGTGTTTCGAACTGTCCAGTTTGTCTTTCAGTTTATTTATGAAGTTTTGCGGCTTGTTTTCAGGCGCGACAAGACAAATTGTGGTGAAAAGTAAACAGCAAACTGCTTGCTAATTGCAAACGCCAAATGAGTGCGACAATGTGAGACAAAGATAGCGAAAGATGGCTAATCAAGTAGGCAAGAGAGAAAGAGAGAGAGAAATGGTTCGCAAGTGCAATTGGCACGTGAAAAATTGCCAGTCATTTGAAAAGTGTCCGCGTGACAAAGTTTTTAATAAATGAAACTTTTGCTTGATACTCTCTGCCCTCTTCTTCTGTTCTCTCCTCTTTTCTCCTCACTCTTCTCTGCTGCTTACTGACCACTGCTAACCACAAAACATTCTATTTTTTTTTGGTTGGTCTGTTGTCGTTTCACAAAACAAATGCGAAAATTGGCCAAAAAGCTTAAACAAGCTGCCAATATTTTGTGTCTATTTCCGCGTAGACCCCTTGCTTCCCTTTCCCTCCCCTGTCTTCCTCCCCTCTCTATTGCCCCAAGCACCTCTTGGTGGTACTTCACTTCACTTCAGTTCAGTTCAGTTTGCCATAGTCGTTACTTACCCTTTATTGGGTTTTGTGTGTTTTCTGTAATGTTTCTATGCTTCAATTCGCCGAATATAAATTTTTTATTTATTTTCAAGCCCCTTTTCTGTGGGCAGGGAAAGCCAAGGAAATGGCGAAAAACTAAATAAAACGCATTTATGTCTGTTTTCATGTTTATTGTCGCACATAAAGCAGGAAAAACGACACTGGCCAACTAAATTCCACTATTTTTACGGCCAGTTGGCAAATGTGTCGCTCGCAGTCAGCTTTAAATTCTATTAAAAATCGGGCAATGGCGACAAAAGGATACTCTATCTCTCTCTCTTGCTTTCAATCGGCTTTTCTCTCGCTCTCTCTCTCTCTTTCTCTCTCTGTGCAGGACATGACAAAAAACGCTTACGACAACAAGAAACGAGCTGAAAAACCAAGCGACATGCACACCACATGAACAACAACAACAACTACCACAACAACAACAACTATCACAGCAACAACAACAGTAAAAATAATAACAATAACAGCAATAGCAAACAAATAAGCATTGTACTAGCAGAGCTTTATAGACTCTGAAGATGCTCTGTAGTTGGATTGATCTGAAATTGCAATCTTATATTCATTCTATTTATTAGCGCTAAAATTGCTTTTTGTAAATTTTACAATAAATAAAAATTATTACCATTGAATATATTGGATTTTATAGTTGGATTTTTGGGAAAAGTAAATAATAATTTAAATTTA
This sequence comes from Drosophila recens, assembly GCA_037043495.1. Classification (NCBI taxonomy): domain Eukaryota; kingdom Metazoa; phylum Arthropoda; class Insecta; order Diptera; family Drosophilidae; genus Drosophila; species Drosophila recens. The sequence goes on from JBAMBJ010000692.1 coordinate 9,765, forward strand.
AATTTTTAAGAACTAATTTATTTCACAATTTATAGCTAACTATTTTAGTAATAAGATGTCAAGATGTAATTATGTCAGTTCGAAAAAACGTGTATTTCGTTTTAGCTAAATAATTCATTGTTGAGCTGCCTTAATATTAATATTCTACACTGAGCAGCTACTGAAAAGTCAATACTATATGTAAATTAATAAAAATATAGTAATTTATTTAATTTAGCTATTAATTTATTATTGCCATTTATAAAAATGTGTATTTTGTTAAAATAAATTAAAAACATAAATAAATGAAAAATGCATTATTTAAGTGCTTTAATATTAAAATTCCAGACTGATCAGCATATTAAGTTCAATAATATATGAAAATAAACTTTAATTTGAACATAAATAATAATGTCATATTTTAAATAATTTACAAACATTTTGTTACTTGGAAACTTAAAAAATTAAATTACGTCACTGATATAATTTAATAGTATTTTTTAACAAATTTAAATAGAGAATATTATGGGATGACTTTAGAATATATTAATCTGTGAATTACTTCAAGCAAATTTTTAATTTTTATTATTATTTAGATATAAATAAAATATATCTATACGATTTGTTAATTAAACTGCAATCGGCATAATAAGTTTACGTTTCTTTCGGCAATACTGTGCTTACAAAGTTGATTCAAAAGTGGTGTTCATGCTGAACATGATGGCAAATAGCTAAGGGGTTAACCTAACACGTATCTTGACTATACGACACTCTTTTTCTTTTGAATTTTATAGTTGTTAAATTAAAAGAAAAATTTGTGTTCCACGCTGCCCAAAAAGTATGCTATAAATATTACAATGCAATTTTTGCCAATTAAATAAGGCTAAATCTACCAATTAAAATACAAATTGTAGGTAGCTCTTATAGCCACACTGTACTGTATGCAGGGTATATGCTTAGGTAACTGCCTGCCACGCCCCCTACCCACCCTGCGCCCCTTGGCTAAAAACTGCTGTCGACTTTTGTGCGCGCGTTGACAAAAAATCGCTTAAACGCAGGCCAAGGCACGTTTGCTAAACAATTGCTGTGGGTAAACTTCATTAGAATGCTGAGCAACAGCAACAGCAACAACAACAACAGGAACTGAAAGAAAAAGAAGGAGTAGAAGTGGAGTAGGAGGTGTAAGAGGCAAAAGGATTCGCACAAGTGACATACAAGTCCAATGAGTTTGAGTTTGAGTTTGTTGCGTTTTCAACTCTTCTGTTCTGTTCAGTCCAACAAAGCAAACAAAGCCTGTAACAAAAATAACAAAACAGAAAAAAAGAAAACAAAAAAAAAGTAAAAAGAATTGAAAAAATTAATAACAAGCCAAGTACGTAAAATGGCCGAAAAACGCTGTTGGGCATTTGTAGAGCAGACAAGTGCTACAAGGTTTCCGGGCCTAACTCTGACCACGCTTCATGCCCTACACACACACACACACACACACCTCGGAAAACAACCAAAAAGAAATGACATTTGTGCTAAAGTTTTGTTATACTTGTTGTTGTTTTCGGTTGACCAACGCGAATTGCGCGCGAATTTTAATTAGTGCGCCCTTTTTTGGGCCTCAACTCGACTGGAGTGGGCTGAAAAAAAGACAGTCAAGTAGTCGGCAGCTGTGACCCAACTGTGTGTGTATGTGTGTCAGTGTGTGTGTGTGTGTGTGTGTGTCTCGCAACAAGCAAACAATTAAAAGTTTTTAACCTTAATGCGGATATGTTTGTTAAATTGCCAACAAAACAAGAGAAGAGCCAAATAACCAAACAGCTTTTGGTCAGCTCCAAAGAAAGTATGTAACTGCAAACAGGCACAACTGTGAGATACCCTGTCCAATAAAAAAGGGCAGTGCTAATAAGCGAGATATAAAACAGAGAGTGAACTACTGAGATGCTAAGCCAAAATCAACAGAAGAGTGAGAATTCAGTGAGAGTTTATTGAGAAGTGATAAGAGTAAAAACTGAAGACTATTAAAAGAGTAAAAAGAGAATAAACAAACTCCAAAGTAATATTAAATTTAAAAGTATTTAAGAAAATAAACAGAGAAAGAAGTACAGCTGTTTCAAGAAATGTCAGTCTCTATCATCAGCCAAGCCTAATTTAACCTTTGAGTCGCTAGAACCAGCTGGGAATTATATGTCGCAAAAGTGTTGTAAAGCTAATCCAGACCTTATTGTGAATTATTGTGAAACTTTTGAATTTTAAAATATTTTTTTTAATGGTTTTGTATGTTTCGGCTTTTATATACCGGTATAGTTTCGGTTCACATAAAAATTGGTTGTGCTTACTTTTAAAACATGTTAATATAACGAAAAAATGCTTGGGATTTTAAATGAAATATATGCATTTAATAGGATGTACATTCAATTTGTAAATAAAAAATAAAATTGTTTAAAAAAACGATGTTTACACCTTAGAAAAATTATTTAACTAAGTAATTTATGAAATTTGAATACTTTTTTAATTTTGAATATAAATAAATGCACACTTAAATAATTTTTAATAATTATATGCTCTATAATTTGCTTAAAACTTTTCGTTGGTTTTCATTCTTTGAATTTAAGCTAAAAGTGCCTAATTTTAGCACAATTCAGGCATACCTTAAGCTGTAAGGTATGCAGGGTATGCCAACGGGCATGCTAAAGCTAATGCGTAGCCAAGTTTTAGGCGCAGTGGCTAGCGAAGTTGCTCGCGAAAAATCCACAAGAATTTTAATCAAGTCTTGCGACAACTTGAGGCAAGTGACTTGAGGCATTCAACGCTAACAAAATATTTGTTGGACTACAGGACAAAAAAAGAAAACTTCAGTTAAATAACTCGTTACCCAAAAAAAGTGACTTTTGACGCATTGCAAATTAAAGCCAGAACAACAACAACAACAATAAGAACAATGAATCCTGTTGCAGTTGCAACCACAAATTAACCAACCGACTGACTGAGTGCTGCATTGACTCTTCAAAAAGTTAATCACACAAAGGGGCGGCAAGTGGGCGTGGCGCACATACACACTCACACAAACACAACCAATAACTGGACCACAAAAATGATGTGCAAAATTGACCGAAAATTGCAATTGCTGCAGTTGCAGTTGCAACATTTTGGGGGCGTGGCAGCTCATGACGCCCTATTGGAATTTGCTTGACAATTGATTGTTGCACCGAAAAATGATAACCAAGGTGGGTGGTGGGTGGTGTTGTGGCAGGCATTTAAAAAGGCTTATGCTGCAATTGTTTAGCGGTTTTTCGAAAATTGCAACAAATCGAAAATTCAATTTAATGGCAATTAGAACAAATTTGCAACACAGTGTGACAAGCGGTGAGTGACAGCTAAGCTCGAAGACAAAATATAGAACAACAGTTGCAAATGCAGACAATAGTATGAGAGAGAGAGGGGGCAGATAGAGATAGAGGAACAGAGTTCTAAAAGCTAAAAGAGCTTGTTTTGATGTGGCAAAGTAGCTAATTATTTAGTTAAATATTACAGAAATAAATAGAGTGAGTGACAAAAAAGACTTCGACTGAAGATACCCCGTCGACCATTATGGTAGATATGATATGGTACACAAGATTCAATAGAAATAAACATTTCAAAGGAGGAAATCTTTTCTGAAGTCAAACAAGCTTTCTTTAAACTTTAAAAAGCTAAATATTCAGTCAAATATTATAAACAAAGGATATGGGATGACACCTTGATAGGAGATACCCTGTAGATAAAAAGGCTGATATGTAATTTAGTAAAAATTCAATAGAAATAAACTTGTTTCGGTCAACATTTCTTAAAAAATTCTCCAAAGCAAGTTTTTGTAGTGGAAATATACCAAGATTTTAAAGCAAAGCAAGTGATACTCTGTAATTAATGTATTTTGGAATTTAAGAAATGACTAAATATTCGTTAACTCAGAGCATGGAAATACTGGACCAAAAAAATATCACGCTGAAACTTTTTAAAGGTACAAGAGTATCTTAAGGTTCATACAAAATTACTAAAGAAACTTCTCTTGGGCTTATTGAAAAGATTTGTTCGAAACATGCTGTTAAAATGTTTATAAAATATTCACAAAAAACTTGAATTTAAAAAAAAATTACACAATAAAAGCTAGATTTGGCACAAAACGGCTAAAATTTGCAGTGTTATTTTGTGTCAAAATAAACGTATTGCTTATGAAAAGCATTTTTTAAATGGTGCTAAACATTATGTCACAGTGCACAAGAAGAAGATGAAGCACACATACTCACACTAATATAAACAACCACACACACACATGCATAAATATGTATCTTGCCAGGTTGGGAAAACAAGTCGAAAGCTGAACCAAATGCAATTATTGCAGCTGTAGTTGAAGTTGAAACTGAAGTTGTTGTTGCTGCTGCTGCACCCAAAGGATGCCGTCTAATGTAATCCAAACTGCACTTGCCACACAGGAGAGGGAAAGAGAGGTGGAGTGGGAGTGAAAGGAACAATATATCTGGATAGACAAATAAACATATCAAAATTGCATATTGTTTTAATTGTTTTGTTACCAGGTTTCAGGTTATTTGATGCCAAGACTAGAGATTAACGCATTTACACTGCAAATCCTGACAGTCTTTGGCACAACACACATACACAGACACACAGACATAACATACAACACACACAACCAAACACACACTAACATAATATACACACACTCTATGCACAATTTGCATGGCACTAAACAGGCATAAATTTTGTGTGGGCCAACATAAAGTTGTCTTTGTTTGTGTGTATGTGTGTGTGTGTGTATTTATGTTTGGGCTTATTTGAGACTTGACTTGAAGGCTTGACTGCATGTTAAACAATTATGCATATTAAACGTTTGACTTTTGCCCTATTATAATAATTGTTAAAGCAACTATATTCGAGTCTCTTTCCCTCTCTTTCTATCTATCTCTCTTTCTCTGCTTCTGCCTAGCTGCCACCTTTGGTTCTTAAAGTAGCTGCCACTTTAAGTTCGACGATCGTAAAAACAAAAGCCATAAAATGCGCATAAAAAAGCGACCAAAATGTCCGGCAAACCTTTTTGGTGCTGTTTATTTTGTATACCCTATAAAAATGTTCAGGCATTTAGATGATTTTAAGGAGTTTACGGGTAAAGTTGCTTCAATTCTGGGAAGCGTTTAAAAGTGATGGAAGGATAATTTTAAAATATTCTAATTGTAAACTAAGTAATAATGAATTAAACAAAACATATACATATCAAAGCAAACTAAACTTAAATGTATTTGTTAATAAATAATAAATATTAAAATAAAAATATTAAACTAATTTATTAAATAAAATAAAGCAAAAAAGTATATACGAAATATATAAATGTAGATTAGCCAAAAATTAAAGCCAAAATGCATAAACTATTATTTTAATACAATTTCACTTTAAACACTATTAAGTTATGATTATAATACTACATTAAT
>JBAMBJ010000698.1:0-27764 GCA_037043495.1 Drosophila recens
GCGGAGGTTGAGATTTGTGTCTTTAAAACTTAAAAAACAAAACATTTGTTCAATAAAATGGTGTCTATCGTGAAATGCAGCTTGGCCGTGGCCGTTATGATTAGCTTGGCCTGTTCGGGTGTGTACATTATTATTTTGTGACACTCCAAAAAAATGCATTAGTCGAAAAACGAGTTTGTAACCAGAATTTGTAATGTATTTTGTAATTCGTAGCTTATGCCATCAAGTGCTACCAATGCGATTCGCTGACAACACCCAAGTGCGGTCTGAAGTTTGAGTCTGATGATAGTTTTCTACTCGATTGCTCGAGGATGGGAGCACCGCGCTATCTGCAGAACTTCTTCCCCGTACGCAATGCCACCGGCTGCATGAAGAAGACCCTCGAAAGTGGTAAGTAATCGGAAATCTGAAATCACAACCATATCATATCATTTTAAGAACCCATTAAAAGCCGATTTAATGTGCGCAAATGGAACTCGCATTATGCTGCGCGTCTTATTATGATGTCATTTCATTTCATGTATGATATGTAAATACATCAAATCTTTTGTCAGTCTTTTGCGCAGTTGCTGAATACAGTTAGGGAATTTAATTTTAATTTGTCACGTTTTTATCCGAATATTTTCGTGTAATTTTGTATAATTTCGGGATTATTGTGGGAGCGTATTTAAATAATAATGACATGATTGTATTTGAAGTCAATTAAGAATTTATAAAATACGTATACATAAAGTATTTTTTTGCATATCAATAAAATCATTTTTATATTCTAAAATTATTTCACCGTAAACTGCGCCTTAACTGAGGTCAACACAGCGAATTGTAAATATCTCAACCGCATAAATATTTTTTGAGCTGTCGGCTTGCTTGACTTCACAAGCTAAATGGCAATTACTAAACCTGTTGACTCAAGAACTGTAAACATTATTCACAGATCGTAACGAATTGTTGTAGTACTCGTAACAATGACAATAACAATAACAATTGTCAGGGGTGCCACAATCGGGTGGCATTGTTAAGACCAGCTGCCACACACGCTAATTAACACATTTGTTTTGCCCCAAAAAAAAAAAACAAAGTGAAAGTTTTTTTTTCCTATTGATAATTCATAAATTTCCCAATTTCATTTTCTCTCTTCACTTTCAGTTGTGGGTCAGCCGCAGATCATGCGCTCCTGCTACTTCGGTGACATCAACAACGTCCAGCTCGGCTGCCAGGCGGATCCCGCCCTGCCCTTCGTCCGGCAGTTGGGCTGCGATGTCTGCACCAAGGACGAGTGCAACGGATCCGCCTCCATTGCCCCTGTGGCGGGCGCCATTCTGCTGTTCCTTGGGCTGGCCCGCCTGTTGGCCTAGATCTCCAGTCTACATTTGTTTGGTCTTAGTTCTTAGCATTTCGGTTGTAATTTTGCAATTCTCTTTTAATGTATTAACTGCATTTGATTTGATCTGTTCTCATAGTTATGAAATGTAACCCTTTAAATTTGTGCCTATTTCAAATGCAATTGCAAGAATTAATAAATATTTATAGATCACTCCAAAACTTATGACTATTTAAATACAAATTTAATAAAAAAATCAATTGAAAAAAAGTTTTTACTAAAAAGTGTTTTATATTATTATCAATGGGTCAATTCAATTGATTAGCAACAAATATTTGAATCAAGTATTTCACTTGAATTAAATTTTAATTTTGTTGTTTGACTAGCAAATTAATTTTTATAATTAAATTTCAGCTTTGAGTCAACATTTAATTTGAGGAGAGCGGCATAAATTAATATTATTTATGACATTCATTGTTGTTTTTGTTTGTGCTTATATGAATATTGGACCATCAAAGTAAATGTTTTTCTCTTTTTATATGTACATGATTTGTATTTTTGGTCATTCCATATTTCATTATCTCAAACAACAACATATAATACTACATACTACAGCTAATTTAATCAAGGGCAGAACTAGACGGAAATTCTAATTTATATAGACTGAACTCATAACAATAAGTAAACAGGGCACACTCACTTTTCACTTTTCCACAATTTCCAGTTGATTTGTAGATTTTACGCATTCTGAAAATGTGTCACGTAGTTGACATGTACTCAAAGTTCTATTTAGAGAATTTACATCATACGATTCGTGACTCATATTCAATTTCATGCTCATGAAACTTCGCCCAGACCGATTTAACACCTGAGAAATTTTAATTAGTCTGAATAACAAGCAGTATTTACGTATATTAGCCTCTTCCGAAACTGAGAAAGGTCAGGCAATCCGTTGACCCTTTTGGAAAATAAAACTCCCTCATACTTATAATTGAATGAACTTATGTGTGGGTTGTGCCTTTGAATGTGTGTCTTCATTGTTAATTATGCTTAATTGAGTTAAATTTGAAGCCGAGTCGAATCTGGGTTTTTAAAGTGTGAAACACAGACATGTACTTATTACAATGCACAACACACTGTAGATAAGGTCAAGAAACTGCAAATGCAACGGAGAACGAGGGAGTTTCCTCCCTTTCAAGCAGCTGCTCAATTAACCCAAACTCATTTGGCATAATTTGAGAGAATTAACCAATTGAAGAAATTAGAAATTATGAAAGAAATGCATTCAACGGTCGCTTGGGAAAAGCCACTTGAAGAGATGATGAGGGCTCTAATCGAAACTACAGTTTTGGTAATAAGAAACTCGATTCGCTTCACAAATAATCTAATAATAAATTAAAATTATGTTAAATTTTAAGAGCAAATTTGTTATTAAATAATAGCAGCACATTAAATTTATTATATTATTGTAATTAATGCAATAGGTTTAAGTTATGAACATGAATTAATATTTAAACTAATAACAAGTATAGTAGTTAATTTGAGTCACTTCCAGCGAGAAATTCTCTAAAGTTTACTACGCAGCGTAAAATAAAAATAAATATTACTAAACAAACGTGATGGTTTTTTTGTAAAGGCACACCGAAGACACACATGCCCTTTTTAAAACTATCTTAAGCTTAGGTTAAGCTACGATAAAGTCGAAAATGCAAAGGCAATAAAAATATAATATAACTTAGAATTTAATTATTTTCAACTATTCCACTTTGTAATATTTTATTTTTATTATTAATAAGCCGAGTAGAATTTATCCCATAATGCAAATGCCCCAATGAAATTAATTCCATTTTATTTCCATTCAGGAAACTGACAGATTTTTTTATAATAAAATTTGCAAATTGTTGCTCACATGAGTACGCTTCATTATATCAATTAATTTCAATTTCAGTGGGATCTCTGCTTTCACTGATGAGTTACACATTTTATGCCTGCAGCTGAATACCCTATAAACAATAGGGAAATAATAGTAAACTGGTTTTTACTATGTTTTTTAAATGTTTAATGACTCGAATACAAATGAGTAAATATTCACATAATGATGGACCATAGGGAACATGAAATAAATCAAGATTTTATAATACTTTTATTTCTTTTATTAAAAAGTAGCAATGATAATAGGTGTGTGTATCTGAGTTTTGGAAATCGTAGAAACGTTGACAAGAAAAAGTCAAAATGTAAATAAATAACATAACAAAATGTGTCTGACATCATCCAAAACAAGTTCTACCAAGACTGTTCGTTATATTCACGTACAAACAAAGTTGCGGCTTACACATGCATACATACATACACAAAAGTATTCAAACGTTTCTGTGTCAACGAAAATGATTCTGAAGGCGGTCGAGTGAATTTTAATTCAAAATTTGCCAACTGCAAAAACAAAACACGCAACAGATCTCACTCAAAACAATAGCGTGAGTGAGTTTGAGTGTGAATGTGAGTGTTAATGTGAGTGTGAGTGTGAATGTGAGTATAATTTTGTGATTACTTGTATACGTTTTTGACGTTTTGAAAATTCTAGACACATCAGACGCTCAGCAGTCGCCGAGCCGCACAGATCGAAAAGTTCCCTGAGTTTTTCCAGACTTGCATTTTGATTTGAATCATCACGTTTTGAGTACTCGAAAATGGTGTCAAGTGTAAGGAATTTGTTGGTGCTGACCATTCTGGCTGTGTTGGCCAGCACGGGTATGAAACAGTCTGTGCAGAGAGTATAGAAACACTTTGAAGACACATCCATTTACAGGCTATGCCATCCACTGCTACATGTGCGAATCTCTGACCAATTCCAAGTGCGGTGAGAAGTTTGAGGCCGATTCGAGTTTCTTGCTCGACTGTTCCCGCATTGCCCCTCCACGACACCTCAATTACCTCATAGGACGCAATGCCACGGGCTGCATGAAGAAGACCCTCGAAGGCGGTAAGTGTTGACCTGATGTCAGATCTTAATTGCCAGTTCCGTGGTGTCCTCTGCGTTGTGGTTGTTTCAATTAACTTGATTAATTTTAAGCCCAAAGATTAAAGGGCGTTGGCGTTGACTTCGCAATTAACAAATGGGAGAATGAGTAATATTTATGTGCTTAATATTTATTAACATAATTGGGAATTAGTACGAGCAATTTTAAAAATTCTTTTCTGTGTATCATAAAGCAATGAGTATTAATGAGTGTATAGTTATATTTGCTTATTTAAACCGCACCCTATTTTGTTGATATCAACAAAATATGGAATTAAATATAGTAATTGTGAGACCTGAAATTCTCAACATTGCTTTTTGTTTAGCATTTCAAAGCAATTATCACCTATTATTTGTGCTGTTGGAATAAATTATATTTAATGATAGGAGAGGCGAATGTTATTCTCTCAATCACTTTTAAATTCTATTATATGATTATACAATTTTACTTTTTTTTTTACATTTGCAAATTAAATCTGACATCCAGTTTAGATAGTCTGACTAATATTTTCTATTATTATTTAATAAACCATTTATATGCACAGATAACTACGATAATCTCAAGCTCATTTCAGTAATATGTAGTATTCAAATTAGAATCTTTTGTTTTATAATTGAACCAAATAAATATTGAATAATATATTTCTTCTATGTGAGAAATGGAAATTAGTTTTAAATACAAAGTTCATATATTACGTCAAACACCCACAAATTGTTCCTAATTGAAGAAAAAACAATTTTTTACTGTGTTGTTTGAAGAGCTTCGAGGGCTGTCTCGCAATAAATTAAGCGTCTGTCAATTCGTCATCTATTTATTAGTCACTGTTTTTTTTTTAACTTTATTATTTTAGAAGCCATAATTTAATTGGCATAAAACTGCGCAGTGCTAGTTTTCTTTATGTAGTTGCAGTCGTCAATTAAACAGAATGGAAAACTACCTCATCACATTTAAATATGGTTTTAATTATTATACTATAATCGACACTGACAACAATCATCAGATGGAGCACAAAAATCACAGTCGTTGACCAAAGACAAAGGCTCTGATTAGCATTTGTTAGCAATCATATGGAAATTCGCTATAAACTTCGGACACTGAGTGCATTTAAATTAGCAGTCGAGCAGTGAAAATGAAAAATGATTCAAATATGGCTATACAGCTTTAATTAACAGTACGCTTTTCCTATTTCCAGTTCCCGGGCATCCGTCGATCGTGCGCTCTTGCTTCTTTGGCGATGTCAAAAACTCCCATGACGGCTGTGTTGCCGATCCGGCCACGCCCTTCGTCAAGCAGCTGAGCTGCGAGGTGTGCGACAAGAACGAGTGCAATAGTGCCGGCTCCCTCACGCCCATTGCTGGAGCCATTCTCCTGTTCTTCGGAGTAGCTCGCATCTTGGCTTAAATTTCAGATTTATTGAGGCTTCAGCTTCTGTTTTGGTATTAATCACTTTAACATTCTAAAAATGTCTTACATATCATTCGATTAAATTATAAAAATTAAATGATCATGTCGTAATTTTATCGTAAATTTTATAATGAAAAGTATATGCCCAAGTCATTCTAAGGACACATTAAAGCAGCTAAATTACCAAATCAATTAAAAAAAACAAATTATTTTGGGAATATAATGGCAATTTATTTTATAAAGTTTTTGGTATTCGTTAAACAATCAAAGTTTCCTTCCACTTGGCAATCGACATATGAGCATTTCTCCAATGTCGAAATCGTTTTCAAGATAATTTAAAAAAACCAAGGCATTCGCAAGCGACAAGCAGATGTTGCATTCAAGGCGAACAGTTCAAGAACTGATTTTAGTGCAACGTATTTTAAAATATTATGCATTAATGTATCTTTATAATCATTTTTATTTGTTTAAAAAATATTAAGTAATTTCTTTTTTAATTTAATTTTAATCAGTGTCGCACGCGACATTTTGTTCCATAATGTATTGTACATATGTATATTCAAGTTGTTTTTGTCTCTCTTGTTTTAATTTTATTTCGAAAACAGCTTGAAAAACTTGTTTTAAAATTTAAATTAAACTCTCAGCATATTTCTATGTATTTAAATGGTTCATGTAACAATCTTTCTATCTTAACCTAGAATACAAACGGTTCATTTTGGAAGTCAATTTTGAAGAAGACGGGCTAAAAAATATATACAAATTGAATTTATTCCAATGTAGAATCGGTTAGCTCATCCTAGAGAATTCTTCTAGCGTATGTTTCCTTGACAAATAACTTGAATTTGTTTCTGGAAGAAAATTTTACAATCTGGGGTGCTACAGAAATCTCTTTCACTTGAATTTGACGTAAATTTGTATGAAATTAACGTCATTTTTCAGGTGAAAGCGATTTCTGTGGCACCCCAGAATATGTGAATTTTCGATCAATTTTAAGTTTTTGGCTGTGGTTATATAAATTCCTTTAGATGTTGAATAAGGTATCGTTATCTCAGATGATAAATTAAAGTAATTTGTTATATTTAGACAAATATTTAATCTATGCTTTGTTTATATTTATTTATTAGATCATATAAATGTTTAATTATTTTATTTAGTCCTTAAACATAAACACTATCATTGTTGGGGTAAGTTTTTCGAAAAGCTGCAAAAGCTGCCTTTGCGTGTAAGGCCATAATTAAAGCTCCCGCTCACTCCGCACTATACACACACACACACACCCACACACACACAAATACACACGTTGTCTAGTTTGTTGTGCTCTTTAGCAACTTTGTATGCGCTCTCTTTGCTGTTATTAAAAGTGGCAAAGAGTGCCAGAGTGAAAGACGACTGGCGTCTGCCGTCTCCTTCCATACATTTGTGTGCTATAAATTCTATCGAGTATAAGTAAATTTGTTTTTATGGTGCGCGCGACGAGCGCCTGAGGAAAATTCATTAAAATTAGACAATTTCAATAGGTGTCTGCGAGAGTTGACCAAAAACCAAAAACCAAAAAAAAAAATACAGACTAAAGACTGAAGGAACTAGAGAAAGAGAGTCTCGTTGAAGTGGAATTTGGAAGCACAGCGGCATTTTTCAGTATAATCTCGAACGTGGCCGTCGACTGACAGACTGGCTGAGGCGTCGTGTCTTATAAACAGAACTACACCGGAAAATATCGAAAACAACAACACAACACAAGTTTCTATAGTGACGACAGAGCGGGCGTCTGTTGTTAAACGACGGTGTGGAAAATCAAGTCAAATTTGTCACCGAAGGAAACGCGCGCGTTTTTCGCAATGTGCCGATTAAGAGACAGAAAATAGAAAATTGAAAATAAAAATATGAAAATAAAAATATGTCAGAATACGAGTAATTTATAGAAATATACAACTTATACACGGCAAGAGAACATATGCAAGAAAAGCACTTTCAATTTAAATTTTCTGTTTCAATTGCGCCCCGAGCGTTGAGTGAATAAGTTATAAATCCAAGCAAAGATTTAAATGAAAATTCACATAAGAATTTTCCATAAAGCACCGAAAGACCAATGCGTCAATTAAACTGAAAATCGCCTCAAAAATAAAAATAAGAAACGCGTAAATTTCCATTAAAAATCTATTTATATAAATAAATAAATAGTGTGGCAAGTGGTTTGCTTTGGTTTGCTTTGGTTTGTTGTTCGGTGTTCAATTTGATTTGCTTTGATATCCAGCAGTACACACATTAGGAAAACATCATCAGTGGAAATGCAGTATTTACTTTGGTTTGGCACTCTCATCACTCTGCTGGCCACAGGTTCGTTGCCATTCTGTCCTCCCTCCTGCTTCCGCCCACTTCCAATCAGACCTTAAGCCATAAATCTTTAAGAGTATATATTTCAATGCCAATAGCTTACGCCATCAAATGCTACTCATGCGAATCCGTCTACGAGGCGAATTGCGGTGAAAATTTTCGTACTGAAAATTATTTCAAGTACGATTGCGACTTCACTGCCCCGCCCCGATTTCTGGAGAACGAGCTGTCCAAGAAGAATGCGACGGCGTGCCTTAAACGCGTTTTCCGTGGTGAGTTTTCCCTCGATTTTACGGCCAATTCGAACATAAATTTTCATAGTTTATTCGCTGACCTCATTAAGTATGTGTTTAAGGTGACCTGTTCCAAGAATACAATAGGGTTAATGGAGTGGGATTTTTATAGCTGTGACTATTTTGAGCTGCAAAATATATGCAGCCAATTTTGAACTTGAAACTAAATTAATAAATTTCGCGTGAGAATTAATTAAAGTATTTATCAGTCTGTAAGTCAGTGTCATCAAAATTTCTAGAGATTTGCAAAGCCCACAATTTTTTTTTTTAAGATTTCTTTGAGTTCAAAAGAGAGTTTTTTTTTTATAAGTATTCGATTGTCACAGAAAAAAAATTCAAGTCTCAGAAACTGTTTACTTAAACTATTACCCCAGATTTTTACACAAATTAATAGCTTCTCCTTAATTGTATATCCTCAGAAACCTATTCAATATATTTCAACACATTTTTGTTTAACTTTTTTATCGTTTAAATCAATTTATTGCACAAGGAATTCATGTAACTCTCTTCTATCATTAAGTAAACATTTACAATAGATTCCCAGCCCCAAGTCCACCATTTATTTCACTCTCCAATGCACCATAAACAATCCCCAATTCAGTGTTAGGACCCCAAGGCTAAAGCTATTTATCGACCCATCCTAAAAGTATGCTACAACATTGTTTCTTGTTTATTTGTTTGTTTGGCAACCACACTCAGAAAATGGCGTAATGAAATTTGTGCGCGGCTGTTACTTTGGCGAGGTCAACGAGACGGACATTGGCTGCAAACTGGATCCCACACTGACCGCCGTGCAGAATGCGAGCTGTCACGTGTGCGACACTGAGAACTACTGCAACGGGGCGGATCAGCGGATGACGACGAACGCGGCGTGGCAGATGGCAGCCTTTGGTCTCCTCATTGCAATGGCGGCAGCGCAGTTGCTGGACGGCGGGCAACGTGACGTATGATTAACATTTTAAGTATTATGCATTAGTTGTTGCTAATGTTGTGTAAATGGCCATGGCAAACAAATTGAAGGCAGCTAATAAAAACTAAATTAATGTAGAGTAAAGCAAGCAAATATTTGTTTATTTATCCGCAATGATCTGTGAGCGCATACCAAACGTGAGGAATGAACGGACAAGGGCGCGACGCCTCCACACAATGGAATGGACTGTGTCTGTGTATTTTTCACCAATTTCATTTCATGTTTCATGTCAACGTACATTTATTTTCGGCTATCAAAATGCCGCTCATTCCATTTCATTTCGTATATTCGTCGTACTCAGATGTGGCATGTACTCGAACTAAACGCGCTCAGGCAAATGAAATCCCAAATGTGTTATATGGAAAATAACAAAGAACAAACAGAAAAACAAAAATAAAAACAATATCAACTCATTCAGAATGCGAATTTACTGTGTTCAGTCTCGCGTGTGCAGCTCGTCCGGCTGGTTCTCCACTGGCCATGTGACTGAACGATCATCGGCAGTCCATCATCTGTTTGCCACACACGTACCTACCTGGGCATCGCAGTCCAGTCGATCCGTAGCATTCAACGTTTGGAGATGGCGTTGATGCGGCACATGGTGTTGCCACTTGGCCTGCTGTTCGTCACGCAGTTCGCCACAGGTGAGCTCACATTGTTGACATACATATTTAACCACATGTCGTCATCATCATCTACACAGCTTTGGCCGTTAGCTGCTATGAATGCGATTCCGTCAACGATGTTAATTGCGGTGATGATTTCCATGCTGATGACATTGCCAAAACCGACTGTGATTCCATGGAATTGCCGGAGGAACTACGTGCCTTCTATTTACAACGACCGGACACAGCTTGTCTGACCAAGTACTATCAGGGCTGTAAGTAACTATGATTAACTCATGCGAATTCCAAGCGTTATTTAATGAAATGCAAGCTCAAAGTAAAAATAAACTAAAAATAAAATTTGTTAGAAGCCAAATGTAGGATGAAATACTAAAAAAACTAAAAAAAAACTAGATTATAAAAAAAAAAAAAATATAGAGCATACAAAATGGGAAGAATATTGTTCCGTGTTATTAAGAAAAAGTAGCTTTGCGTTTTTTGATTCCGGTTAAGTTAATTTTCAAATAGTAATGTGCATTTTTTATTGATGTTTCTAAATAAAAACCGATTCTCATAAAAAAATTTTCTTAGAGTTTCCTGGAGCTTAGCTAAAATAGTAAATAATATTTAAAAAAAGTGAAAAACTGACTTTTTTTAAAAATAATATAATATATTTTTATTTCTGATTTTCATAATTATATTTCCTCTCATTCAAATTACATTTTTTCTAATATTTATTTCTTGCTTACAAGTTTTCTAGTATTGTCACAAGACTTTTGTGCTCCTAAATTTTCAATTTTTTGGATATTCAAATCAATTACACCATGTTCATTTTCTAACATCCGTCAATTTCTGTTTATTTGCAGTGCCCAATGATGTTTTGTTTGTGCGACGTTCCTGTGCATTTGGCGATTTGTCCGTCTGCGATGAGCAGCCGGATCCGGTGATGCCACATCTAAGATTCTTGGGCTGTGTCTTCTGCCACAAAGATTTGTGCAACGGTGGCAAACTCATTCAAAGCTCTATTGTGGTCATCATGCTGCTGCTCTGTGCTTTTATCAACTGAAAAACGAAAATAAACATAATCTAATTTTTTTCAACATTTTTCATTTTATTTGATTTAGTTGTTGGTTTTTTATACATCCACTAAAATGATTTAACATACATATATTATTATATATATTTTATAATTATAATATATAATTGGGGCATATATTCAATGTATTTCTGTTTACTGTATGTGTGTGTTCGTATTTAAATAAAATACAAAGGATAATAATAAAAGTAAACAACACGCTCTTTTTAATTCAAATAGCAAACATCGCATAGTTTATAAATATGTGTATATATATATATATCAGTATTAATAATCATATATATTGTTGTTATATTTAAATGATGCATCACTAGATGTACCATATAATGATTGGTTATTGTATAAAAATCGAAACCTAACAACAACTACACATAAATAGAAGAACAAACAGTATAAACGATTGTATGTACAAAAGATAATGAATTAGTTGCTTGTTTTCTTATAGGTGTTTGTTTTTTTGTTTTGTTTGTTTGCTGATTGGTTTGTTGCCTTTGCCAAATACTGTTCAAATGGTCAAATCTTTCACTTCTCTCTATCTCTCTACCTCTCCGCTCATTAACCAAAAAACAAACACAACAAGCATCAACAATATGCATAGTCAACCAAGTAAAGTAAAAACTATTAACAACAGCGCAGAAACAAGTAACAAATATATATATTTATAAATCTTTCAATATTTTTTTCTTTCATATTTTTGCGTTTATCAACGTTTCAACTCGACTTTTATATGATCAATTATAGCGTTATATATATTATTTTTAATGCTGCTTACATGCACATTTCATTAACAACACAGAGAGTTTAATTAAAAAACTAAAATAATGTATTAATATAAATATTTTCTTGTCAAATGATGCTGCCACAAATCATTAGCTGCTGCACGCCTCGAAAATGTGTGTGTAAGTGTGTGTGTAATTATGTTGTGGGAAATCCTTTTGCATGTGGAGTACCAGCTCCGAAATGTTCATAGAAATTATCTCTATGCGCTTCATGTGAACTAAAATTGAGTAGCGCATAGAATTTTGAGTTTCGTGAGGCAGCTGCAGCAGCAACAGCAAGAATTGCTGATATTTCTATTATTATTTTTCCTTTTGGCATAATTTACAAATATATAAGTATTTATTTATTGTATTTTAGATATACTTTTAATATATGCATATTATGTAAGTATTCTGTTTTCGTTGTGCTATACTATCAGATTGTTACAATTCGCTTGAGTAGTGCAAAGAGCAGTCGCTAAATGGGCGTGCCAACGCCTACAAAATTGTGCACAACATGTTGAATTTGCGTTTTTCTGACTAGAAAAATTCAAAAGAAATTTTGGGGAAAATAAAATAGAAAAAGGAATAGAATTGTTCGTGAATTGTTTACAAAAAATTAAGCTTAAGCAATGCGTTAATGGAATGAATCTTAAATAATCATTGAATTTGTAAGCTAATTAAGCTTAAGCTTTGGATATGGAGCATAAATGAGATCAATTTGACATGTGTGCACATTCCCCCGACCCCATAGCCCTCCCCCTTCTGAATATCTGTCCATCAACGGCATCTTTCTGTCTCTCCCTTTGTTGCACGCCCAATTAGCTTCAGTATGGTTTATAATTGGTGATTGGGATTTTGATTTTCTTTATATATTCATATGCACTGCACATTTAGGTATCTAACAATCAAAAAGTGTTTTTTTTTAAATCATCTTGCAAGTTCCATTTTGTGGCATATGTATGTGTTTATGTTTATGTCGATTTAAACCTAGTAAGAAAATAAAGATTTCCGATGCAATTTACAAAATAAAAGTTTTATACACATATGTAATAATAATATTAATAACATTTATAACAAATTCAGTCAAGTCAGTAAATTTGGTTTACAGAAGCAGAAAAAAAAATATAAAATACAAATACGCAAATAAACATAAAAATATTGATAATAATAATAAACATGTTAATAATAGTCAAAATGTGTAGACAAAGATGCAAATTTACAAACTTAATTTTCATTAAATTACTTCTCTTGTTTCGTTTCGTTTTAAGGAATAGATTATGTTTTGTTTGTTTGCCTGCCTTTTCAACTCGTATTATAGTTCGAGTTTTACGATTTACATTTAGATACACACAGATATATAAATGTTTGTATATAGGTATATAGTATTATCATAAGCTGTTTGTTTGTTTATATACGTTAGCATAACAACTATTGTTTGTATAATTTCAAAGCATTGGTTTTGAAACATGAACTCACAGAGTATTTTCATATTATAATGTATAATAATTTGTTTTTTGCTTGGTTTAAACAGTTAACATTAACACGACAATGACGACAACGACATTTGTTGCCTTATTTAGATACATATTTATAAATAAATTTTTATAAATGTTTACATCATTATTATTTCATTTCCTATATCATCATTTCTTCTGCTTCTGCAACATCAGTGAAATAAGCATATATGCAAAATAAAAGAAAGTTAAGAAAAGAAAAATTATTATTTATAAAAACAATATAAGGAGTTTATAAATTTTTTTTTCGGTAATGGAAAATTTAAATCATTTTTGTCAAAAAATATAACTTTGTGGACTCTAAACTTTAAATTTTTGAGGTAATTTGAGATTTTGGTCCTATGCCGATTGAGTTTGACGGCGATATAATAAATATAATTACCACCGACAATATTTACAACAAAAAATCTGGATTTTTATATATTCATAATATATACAATTACAACTAAAAAACAAAAGTGCACATACACTAATTTCACTGAAGTATATAGAAATACATATATATATATACTTAATATTATCATATAGTTGTTGTTTTTATATACGTTAGCATAACATCTATTGTTTGTATAATTTCAAAGCTTTGTGTCTTGAAACATGAACTCACAGAGTATTTCCATAATAATATAATATATAATAATTTGTTTTTTGCTTGGTTTAAACATTTAACATTAACACGACAATGACGACAACGAAAACGGCTGCCTTTTTCTTTAGATACATGCTATTTATAAATAAGTTTTTATAAATGTTTACATCGTTTCCATTCCATCGTCTCTATCAAAATTTTATCTGTTTCTTTCTGCTACTGTTTCCGTTATGGCCGGAAACGCAAGCGTTCCATATTGTGGTGTGTGTGTGTGTTGATTAGAGTGTAAATGTGTGGGTGAGTAGGAGTAGTCTGAGAGGAGCATAGTGGATGCAGGTTGCTGAGCACTTTTGAACATCGGCGGGCAATTTGGTTTCATTTTCATTCACTTAGATGACCTTAGATGCCGACAAAGCCGTAGACCTCCAGCACACGTATCTCAAAGTCACCCGACGGACAAAGCGGCGGATTGTTAAAGGTCTTGCAGTGATCCGTCTTGCCAAAACGTATGTTCTCATCCATCCAAATAGCTTGGCCCTCACTGCAAATACAAGAGACATGTTAATAACCAATTGCAAGTTGGTATAAATATTTATTTATCTATAAATGTTTTTAAATAATAACATATTTATAACGATTCTATATGCGAATGTCTAAAAATATTACTCAGAATACCAAAATTCGGAAAAAGAAATTAGGAGTCCAAATTTACGAATCGGAAATTAGGAAAACAGTAACTAGGAATTTAAAATTAGGAAGACAAAAATTGGAGAAGCAAAAATTGGGAAAACAAAAATTATAAAAAATAAAATTTAGAAAAACAAAAATTGGGGGAAAAAAATTAGAAAAAGCCGAAATCAAAAATATTTTTTTAAAAATCGTGCGATTTTAAAAACAAAAATTTTTTCATCATTGTGTTGGTCGTATGTATTGATTGAGTAGCGATTTTAGACGGCTGTCTACCCTTACATATTTTGATTGTTTTTTTTCGGGCCTATCTCCAATGACAGAAAAGAAAATATACTTTTCCCAATTTTTTTTTTAATTTTTGTACTCTGAATATTTTTCTTATTTGAAATTCCTAATTTATGATTCCTTAATTTTTTCTTTTCAATTTTGGATTCCTAAAATTTTAATCTTTGTTTTTTTCTTCTTTTTTAAAAATCCTTAAAAACGTTTCGGAATTCGTTTGAGGTACCTTTATAACAGACTGTTTGTAATTATTCTTAAGCTCACAAAATATATGCAGTTAATTGAACTTACCCGCCGCCAATTGTTATCATTTTAGAGTCAGCTGCCATAAAGAGTTCGGAGCTGTGTCCCAGATCGCGATCGCCCTCGATACCCACCCAGGGGTATTTGGCGCGTTCGGGATAAAGGGAGAACAAGAAGGTTTCGCCGGTGCCAAAGTAAGCCTGTCTCTGGCCCTTGTCGTCCTTGACATTACGCTCGAACCACCGTGAAGAGCAATAGGCGCCAAATACCTAAGAGAAAAACATGAATTTAGAGTTTAACTATGATATTTGCAGTCTTAATACTCACTTCATTATTGCACGTTTTGATCATGAGCAGGGTGGGTTCATGCTGCTCAACGCGTACGTAGAAGGTCGTCAGGGAGCAGCCGTGTTCCTCGGTGGTGTAAAGCAGCACCGGTTGATACATCGTGATCCTTACGGGCAGCCAGGACCACAGCGTGAACAGCTGTGGAAAGGACACAATAGGGGGACACAAAAGGAATTGTTGCAAATTAGTAAAGCACTTGATCATACACAGAGATATTAGGCAAAAGTCAACTACAAATAACTAATAAAAAACGGTAGCATTATTAGCCAATATTTAAAATCGGGCAAGAGGAATGTATATACACAAATTCGTATACACAATATGCAAGGTAATTGTATTAAATAGTTTTACATTCCTTGTCAAAACAATTACTTGACATACTGTATATACACAGGTAAATGATATAAACACACACAACAAAAACATAATTAGGCATTTTTGGGCGGGGAGTAGTTAAAGCGCAATAAACAGAGTGTGTGTGAGATAAACAAAAACATCAACTAAATGGCCAAACGAACTAAAAGCCAGGTTAATACAAGAATTAATTAAAAACATGTAAATTAAAATATTTATTTATAACTGTCAAATCCAAAAACTAATTTACAAATACAAAAAATACAAATTGCTATTAGTTTTCTCAAATTTTTTCTCTATTTATTTATTTTGATTATTGCTTTTGGCCAGCAGCAGCAGCAGCGCTTGAGTTGAAGCGGCACAGTTCATGTCAAACTCTATGGGATGACTGTCAAACTGTCATCCTGCCAAACTGTAAAATGGCACGGCATGAATTTTATTTAAATGTGGGATCATAATGTAGTATGATGAATGCGATACGTGTAGGCTCTATATATATGAGGTTTAGTTTACCAATACATGGGACGCACAGACACACACACACAAACACACACAATTACAAAGTGAGAGAGAGAGGCTGAAAGATTGAGGGGGGAGTGTAATAGATAGAGAGAGAGAGCTATTGGGGGAACTGTTAAGTTTAAGTGTCTAATAAAACGGCACAAAATGTAACTGCTTTATTGTATGGATGGGTGGGAATAATATTCTTGGATGGATTCATTCACGTTTTGAAAAGTTTGAAGTTTTGACTTGTAATAGATATGCTTACAAATTGTCTATCCGTCCAGGTTTTAATGAAATTCGTTGTGCCCGGTAAACCAAAATGCTATGGAAAGAGATGATATATAGCAGTGTCAAAATTAGATGCGACTCGATTTGAATGATCCAATGAAATTGTTCTACATGGATATATAGATAAGAATTCTTCGGTTAAGGATAATTGGGTTTGATTTGGTTGATTTGGACGGGACTATCAGCTGCTTAAACTGTAAACTGTTAACTGTTAACGGCTAATCAAATTAATTATCGAAAAGAAAAATTAGAAATAACTCAAATTGGAACTGAACATAAAATGATATAATGCTAGAGTAAAATGTCAACAATTTTTGATAATTACACGCGCTAGCATGCAATGTGAATCGAGGCTCAACTTGTAACTCGCTAAGAGCTGTGTTTTCTTACAGAGATAAAGAGAGAGAGAGAAGTTGGTGTGTGTGATTAAAAGAGAGACGTTTGTGGAAGGTGCAATTTAAAAGCATTACATTCCATTGATATATTCATGGATTTATATAGTATACTTTAGCGATATTACAAAAGAAAATTGGAAACTAGCAAAATTATCAAATTGGCGTTCAGTTTTAGCGACTGCTCTCAGCACTTACATCTTCGTTCTTACAGACTTGACTTTTTAGATTGTGTATGGGATAGACGCCCATGGCGATGGCTCTATGACCGGGCGACTTTTCGCCCTATATATAGTATATGTGGATAGCATAGCATATGTACATAGATAGTTCAGATTATGCATATGGAGAATGTCAGTTGGAACGTTGCGAATTATGATATTTCATGTTGATAAAGCGCACGCATATTATTATTTTTTATATTCATTTTTTTTTGTGTTATTTCGTTTACAAATTTTCATTTTTTTTATTATTATTTTTTTTTGATTTTTTGTTTTTGAAGTGTTTATTTTTTTTTTTTGCCAAGGCAGCGCAAAGTACAAGAAAAATAGAGATAACAGTTTTTATATATATATATTTTGATATAGTTCATGTTAATATAGTATATGCAACAATATTATCGAAAAGTTGGGTTTAAATTTTGTTGTGATTGTTGTTGTTGTTTGTTGTTGTTCAGTTTTGTTTTTTTGTGGCCTTGGTGTGCAAAACAATAAAATAAAACTCATATGCAAAAATTTTTAAGCAGCGTTTTCAAGTGTTGTTGTTGTTATTGTTTGTGTTGTTGTATGCAGAAGAGAAACGAGACAAGAAACTCAACAACAAATTCTTCTAGTTAGTAATATTATTGTTTTAGCATGAAGCATTCAAACAAAAAAAAAACAATAGAAAACTGCAGCAAATAAACACAAATTAGTTGAAACACAACACAAACTTTCTGACGGTATTTCATAAACTGAAGCTTATAGAAGAATATTTATAATAATAAATATAAAATTCAGTTTAATCAATTGAAGACAACATAAAGAAATTAGTTTAAGCATGTCCTGCCGATATTTTCAGGCGCTGAACATGAAAAGAAGTTCGACTTCTTGAACTCAGAACTCAAAAAGTAGCAAAATATTTTTTGGTAATTAATTATGAAAAACAAAACAAGCAGAGTTTCAACATCAGTCAGCATTATCAATCATATAACATATTGATTAATATATATAGTGTATATATACGTATACGTAATATACAAATCTTTTTTAGCCCCATACCAAATTGCGACAGCTCTCGGAGTGCAGCTTCTGGTTTTGTTTTTCAATTTTATTTCATGTGATTTGTTGAGTTGAGTTGAATTGTTGTTGTTGTGGTTGTTGTTGTTCAAGAAAAAACACAAAAACAATAAATCAATAATAGAGTTTTACAGTTTTAATTAGTTTAGTTGAGATATAGTACTATTTAAGAGTATGTGTGCTGTGCTGTGTGTGGATAAAGAAAAAACCATTTTCATTTCTTACTTATCATTGAAACTAAACCTTAACAAAGAGACTGAAGAACAAAACTGAGTACGGTGCAAAGTTCCAAAGACCCTTGAAGACTTGTTAAATATGTATTCATGTATAGTATGGGTGTAAGTATTTAGTTGGATGTAAATATGTAATTGCCTCGCTTATATGTGTGATTTCCTCATTTTAAGTTTAGTTTAGTTTTGTTTAGAGTTGTTTATTGGATGGGCTGGGATAGAGACTCTATATTCGTTTTCTGAATAGATCAAATGTTGCTTACCTCACGTATGGTCAATGTATGCGACATCATTTGGATGTTGACCTGCGACTGACTAGTGGGCAGATTATCACTTGAACGCGATTTGATTAATTGCTTCGAACCGCTATTAAGCACGGAACGGCTTTTTAGTAGCATTTCAGTCTTGATAAATATTCTAGATATATACTGGGTACTGCAAACAATATTGAGAAATCAATTAATAATTAAATAAAAATACCCTGTAAGAGTTGTACTAACCTGAGTCCCCTAATACTAAAAGCGGCATGGAGCAGCTTCGCCGGCGATACTGGTATCTTTTTGCAGAACTTGATGAGTGCATTGCCAATGTCGTTTTTAATATTATCCGGACTCCATTCGTTGTTCGACTGGCATTCCTTGTGGAATAGATTGAGTATGACCAGTGCGATTCGATACAGCACCTTGATGCCCTCATGGAAATAGCAATCCATTATTCGCACCAAATGCTGAAATGGCAAACCAGCCAAGATCCACCAGCACCAATCCATAAAAACGCGCTCCAGCTTCTGGCCCGGACAGATGCGTTGAAAATACGCAACGGCGCTTTTCTATTAGCATGATAATGTATATTAATTATATAATTTAATTTAAATTAGTATTTCAAGTGCTTACTGCATGCTTTTTGGCTATCTGCATGACTGTTTTCCAGGTCACTTCATGCTGCAGTTTGGTTTGATTGATGAAAGTCTTCTCCTTGCTGCCCACGAGTCCAGCCAGACACAGATAGGCTTCCTCCTCTGTAATTAAAATAAAAAATAAAACAATTAATATTAATCATTTTCTTTAATTTTCAAATTTATAACAAGCACAAAGTGAAGACGGTTAAAAAATAATATTGTAGATTTAATTATGTTTACAAAAATATATTGTATAATTATTCTCTATTTTCTGCATATTTCATTATGTTCGACGTTGAATATGCCATTAAAAGGATTTTTTAAAATTCCTATTATTTCATGAATTTAACCGTTTTAGTGACGTGGCACAAAACATCAATAAACAAATTTATTGAAAAAATTATTTTTGTTTTCTTTGTACAGCGCATTAAAAACCGGGCGAAATTCATGCCTTTACACTAGAATTCCCCCTTAATCATTTAGACTCTTTTTATATGTCCTGAGAATAAATTGGTTTTGTTTTTATTGAACTTATCTATTCATCTTTTTATGACAGGTCTTTCTTATGTTTAGATTGCTCCATTATTATTACAAATATTTTTTAGTTACTTTCTTATTGATTTAATTTAACATTCTAATTTAGCTGCACTGATAACATTATTTAACTCACATATAAGTTATTTATAGAATACTTTGAGTATATTGCGATTGCGCTTATCTTTGGGGTATCATTTATGCAAATAAACTTGCTTAAATGTTTCTTATCCTATTTTTTCTTTTTTGCAAATTCAAGTAATATTGTTGCATTTAATAAGACAGTTGTTCACAGCGTGCACAACGCTATCAAATTGCATTTGTGCCGGCAATTAAGTATACGGAGCTAACCTTACCGACTGTCCCAACCCACACACACACCACAACCTACACACACACACACACACCCAACACACTTTACCCTTAAGCTCAAGCAAGTGTTGTCTCTAATTTAATTACACAATTTCACAATTTCAAATTGCAATTTGCACTACAGTTGCTGGTTGTCTAAGGTCGTTTCTCGATTCGCTCTCATCGCTCGGCGGTTTTGGATGTGGTTGCGGTTGATGTACTACGTTGTGTGGTTCGAGGCGATTTTCGTTTTGGGACCTGGTTGAAATTGTTGGCTTATGGCAAGCACCTCGAGAGGGGGCGTTACCGCAATGACGCTGCAGAAATTGCATTAAAAGCCGTTAAACAGTTGAAGGCAGGTGCTTGACCTTGGAAATACCCTAGAATATCTATTGATCTATAAATTAATTTTAAAATTATTTTAAATTATATATTAAGTATACGATCGAATTAAATGGAGCAAAGAAAATTTAAAATTTAAAGTCACAAAGTGCATATTATAGACAATATACTCAATATCGAGTTGTATACAGGGTATATAATGCAACGCAGTAAATCCGCAGTGCACTTTGACCCCTTGTCAATTGAAATTGCTTCTGCAACAGACTTTTCACTCTCTCTTTCTTTCTGTCTGTCTCTTTTTTAGCTCGTACAGTACATGCTCCATAATTAGCTGTCATATTTCCGATTTGCTTATTAAATTAGTCATTGTTGTGCTCAGTCAGTGTACACATACACACATATTTGACTTATAAATTAGTTCAAATTATGCTAAAAATAATATCATAGACTTTGTTGCCCCTTTTGGCGAGTCGAAACTACACATTTCGTGACTGGCTCATTAGCAACCTTAATTGTTTACTAAACTGATTAACGGCAATAACAATTACAATATTAAATAATAAAAAAAATAAATTATAAAGTATTTATAAACATTTTGTAAAGCATTTAAAAATGCAATTGCACAGCGAGTTCTATTTTATCAGTCAATTAGCAATCGAAGTAGATTTCGAGGGCTTTAAATGCCATTTAGATAGTCGAATATGACTGTGCCATTACAGTGACTTACAGCAGTAGTTTAACAACAATAACAACAACAGTAACAATAATAATAACAATAATAAATAATCAAATTTCCTAGATTTGTTGCAGCAGCCAGCTGGCTGTTATCAGCAAATGCGACTGCGTCTTATCAGTAATTCAGTTTAGATTGGTTTTGGGCGGTTCGACTTGGTTTATGATTGCCCTTAATAATTACTTATTTTATTGTTTCAAATATGTATTATCAATTGCTCTCAGACAGTCAACAGATACACATCAACATCATCATCATCATCATCATTCAGCTTATCTCTGAAATGTATCTGTATCTATAAGTTGCGGCTTATCAGTCGCGGAAACACACACACAGTTAGCTCTGATAAGCGACTTTTCACACTGCATGTTTGCTCAATATAATTTTTATATTTTTACCCCATCATCTTGTATTATTTTCATCATTAAATATTTGACTTGAGGCCTATTTAAAGTCTGTGACGCAGAGTGTAATCTTTAAAAACTTATATCTTTTATCTTGTTGCAATTGAAATCTTGATGAACTGTTGCACAAATTCAATGCAACAATTGCAATTAATCGTGCATTAATTGCATCTAATACTTTATTGTGTTTGACTATAAATACTCGTTAGCTTTGAATGCTACTGCCATTTGGGGGGTAAAGGAAAGAGGCTTTCAATTTTATGACACCAATTGAACCGATAAGCAGCAGCAATAATTATATAAAACTGGTTCACAAAATCGCAACTCGTTTCACGTTTCCAATTTGACGTCAGTAAAAAGTGAACACGTGTCCACAGGTGTAAGGAGAAATACACACACATATATTTGATAAACACAACTTTGATGCTAAAGAATTTTTCACAGCAACCGGCACGCCGGCTGTTTTAATTAACTCAATAGACCAAAAACAAAAAAAGAAAAGCAAACATAAATAATGTACAAAAAGACAAAAAAAAAAAGACGTTGCGCGTATAAACAAAAGTTTAAATAAAAGCCTTAGACATAATATAAATCTTTAATCTGAGGCGCTAATTGGGTTGAGGCTACGCCATATGAAGGTCGAAATGCCCTTTATAGCATTTGATAGAACGATAGATCCAAGTGAACTTGAAATGCGTCAAAAACACATTTTGTAAGAAATAAAATTATTAAATAAATGTATAATATTGATATATTATTTAACCAAACATCTATATAAGAAAAGTTGAGTGGAAAGTCTGTGGAATGTTTATCTAGATCATTCTAATCTCAATTATTCAATGCAAAAAAATATTATTTAAGTTCTCAACTACGTTGAATAAATGCAAATTCTATGGGCTTCGTCAATGTTTGCCTTTCTGTAAATCCTAACACATACACATTTCAATGCAAGCCAGAGCTTTTAGGGACTCACACAAAATGGCAAACGAGTCGAACTTTTAGTCTCATGAATATGCAAATGTAAAGCACAATGTTTCACCTTTGTGTAGTAAGTAGAAGTTTTTGCGAGTAGCCTGATATTTGTTGTATTTTTTTCGTAAGTACTTGATATCACAGAGCACGTAATGCTCAAGTATTTGAAGAGTGGCTGGGACGATAGAGTTCGGGCCATATAAGAGCCGTGCAAAAACAAATATGCATAGCTCGACAATGTTTGGGTAGGGCATAAACAGAACAACAGAATAACAAACAGTCATAAAACAAAAGCAAACGCAAAGATGATATAAAAAGTGCGCATTTGTTTGGCATCGTTGGGTTCGGGATTTGAAATGGGAATCAGAATACGAATACGAATATGAATTCGTGAATGTGAATGCGAATACGCGTATCGTTTGGGTTACCCAAAAATTATTTTATGAGAGTTTTATGCTCACGTGCTGGCGTCATTAGCAACAATTGCAAATATAAATCAACTAACACTTCAGAAAAAGCTTATTTGGAGGAAACAACAATGAGATACCTTGTAAACTTTCCTCGACAAACTTTTATTATAATAAAGAAGCAAGATTACGATAAAGAGTATATACAAAATTAACTTATATTCATTATTACTTCCATCATACCCCTTTCGAGCACATTTACTGGGTACAAGATATAAAAATAGCCAACGATTATTGTTATCTATTCCAGAATTGCTGGGAAAATGTGTGTCACATGCCAAACGAGTCTCAACTACTGCAAAAATATAATTCTTCTGTCGTTTTGTGTTCGAAACGAAGAAAAAAAAGGCAAAACAAAATTTGCATAAAATTGAATGACAACGATAACGAGTCAATGACGTCAACAAGATGTCGAACAGCAATACAGAGTGCCAATATAGACACATGCATACATATGTTTATACTTAAATACATACATATACATATAGACATCATGTACAATATTTGAATACATTGTTTATGTGAGACTCTTGAACTTGAAATGTACAAAATGCTGTTAACATATTGATTGAAAATGCAATTCAAATTTTATTGCATTTCTTTTGTTTTTTTGTTTTTGCAATTTCGCAGATTCCCATTTGGTTTATATAGGTAAAGGGCTTCACCTTTCTCTTTATTTGCTTTTATGCGACCTTCAGTTCAGTTTACATGTTCGGTAATTTTCAATCAACAATTTGTTTGTTTAGCGTAAACAATGGACTTTTGTACTCCGTTGGGGGAATACTATTTATAGAGACATTTTGTCGACTTTCATGATTGTCTGGCCCGGAATCAGACGCTTAAAAAACTTTTGCTCGCCATGTAAACAAACCTCCAAAAGCAGCGAGACAGATAGACAAAAAGACAGACTGCCAGTCGGAGAATGAAAACAAAGAAGAACTAAATTGTTGTCTACTTTCAAGTCGACCTCTTTCCATGGCGTTCGACTCGAGGCTTATCAGTTATCAGCGGGTCTGTCATGTGAGTCTCTCAAGTCTCTCAAGTAAGTCGCAGAAGCGATCCCCCCGCTATAGGTATATTATACTCTGAGATAATCCAGATTCTAAATAAAGTGCGCGACATACTTGAACCCGAGATTAAAATCGATTGATTGTCTTGTTATTATTGTCGCTCTCTCTCTCTCTCTCTCTCTGCCACAAATTGGGGGTGTTCAGAGTTCAGCTCAAGCTCAGATTACAAGCTCTATACTCGATACTATAATGCAAATGTACCCATAACACTATATGTAACATACACTATATATTTATTATGGTTATAGAACCGGGTCAAGCAGCTGTCATCTATCATCGCAGACAGTTGATTAGTGCACGAGAACTACGGAAATTCGGAAGGTTGACAATGAAAATAAAATGAAACCTTTTTCCGGTTTTAATCATAAGCGAAAATCGTCAGTATTTCCGCAATTCACACAGCTTCCTCAATGCACAATTGCTTGTACCTTAGAATGATTTATAGATATTTTTTAAAAACATTTTTTGAATAACATAAAAGGTGAAAATTGTCATTTTAAGCTAAAGTTTAATATTTAAATTCTTTTTAGTTGGTCCCTTAAATCATAAATAATTCAAAATCCAGTCAGGTTAAATTTTTCGTGCTATCCATAATTTAGATCACACATAATAATAATAATTATAAGTTTAACAACATAATTAACTAATTAAATTGTAAATATTTAAATTCATTTAAATTAACTATTTTAATAGTGAAAAAGCCACAATTTAATAATTTAAGTTGTAAATGATTTTCAATTTTGAGCTACATAATGATTAACAAATTAAGTTGAAAAATAAAAATGAAAATAAACAATTTCGCATCCAGGCAATTGAAATATGAGTACAACTCATGAATATTGATAAATTCATGAAGCCGTGTTTGATTGTTTGACCGGAATTAAGCGGCTCGGCCAATCTCTGCCCACCAGCGACCAGATTAATCCAATTTGAAACAGCTTAAATGTAAATGAATACATTGAAGCGATTGAAAGGCATGTGAAATATGTTTAAAAGCAAACATACACAAATTAATTGAACAGACAATGTCTGCTTAACAAATACGGAACTATTTGGTTAAGGCTACCAAGTAAATCAATTTTTGAACGGGTACATAAACGAAGGGTTGGCTCTACACTTTGTTATTGACCAAAACAATTAGCCAGAAAATCACGATACATCAATTTGCGCTGAGTCGCGAGTTACTGGAGAAGCAAATGTATATGAATTACAATTGTATCAATTATTTGTCTAGTCAAAACCAATAACAACAGCAAAGATTAACCGAAATAAAACGAACAAAGTTTTATCACGTGCGCAATATTACAAGATTAGATATAAGTAAATGATTTGTTTTCAACTTACCCGACATGAAATGCAAAAGTAATGATGTAATTGGATACAATACTGGACTGTAGGTGATGTCGGGACAATCATAGCCCAGCACATTCACAATGCGATCGGCAACAGCGCGTCCCGTGCCCGTCAAATGATACGGCAGACAATGTGTGGCATCCACAAATGCGGGCAACATGATTGGCTTCTCCGACAGCTCTGTGGTGCCAAAGACCTACAAATCAACAAACAATTTGAATTAAAATATGTTTCGTAATGGATTTCATTGAAAACTCACCTGATGTACCATCTCCCAGTAGAAACCATCGAGCATATTTTGCTTGGTCAAATGTTGGGCGCACAGTGTTGGCCATAATTGTGAGCGAATGGGCGAATTAATGGGCCACGAATTCTCTCTGAGTATACTCTTAACAATATGTTTCTTGCCCAGCTGCAGCAGCTGTTGGATTTCGGTGTATGAACGCAGTGCCGGCTCTTTGCCTGGAATTGAAAAGAAAAGAAAAAACAACAATTGAGTCAAGAGTTTCTTGATTAGGCTAGGTCATGAACCCTAAAGTCTAACAATAACAGTAAATAAGAGAAACAGTTAAAATGACGTGTCGCACGAAATCACATTGTAAATCATGCAACAGACGCACTCGGACTTTTAATATATACTTATTTGTACCCCAAATGCTATATATCATATGAGTATATTGTTATTATATTATTATATATTGTTTTGCTGGTCAGTCTCACTTCAAGTGGCAGCTGATAACTTGGCTAGTTGCTGCTACCAAACCACTTAACGAATTTTTTGATAAGAGACGAAAACCTTTGAAGGTGTTGCCTCAAATTGAGGCAAAACAATTGAACTTGCAGCTGGCGGTCAAATAAACAATTTGTCTCTAAATAATTAGCTAAATTTGTCAACCAATACTTTAAAAAAATTACGTATACAGAGTGGCAAATAAAATACTTGAGCTTGCAATTAATGTGTGTGTGTGTGTATTTATTGCATTGTATGATAAGCTTTATTGATAGATGCTTGTTCTACATATACACACAGATAGTTGATTTTAAATGGTCCGTGGAACTTGCAATTAAAATTTAGTTCAATTTATAACTAAAGTGTAGCATTGACAGTTATCGGTTTCGTATAAATTTTATAGATAGTTCTTATCAACGGTATAAAGTTAATATGTTATTAAAATTGAATTGAATGTAAACAAAAATTGAACAGTAAATAAATTAAAATAAAAGTATCAACCATTATCAATTTAATTTTACTTACATTTAATTGCAAATTTTAAATGTATTGATAAGAAATTGTTATCTATAATTGCGCCTATATTCATTCAGTAATAAATTATATTAAATGTTAATGAAAATTTGAATTACATTTAAAGTTATTTCATATTGAGTTCAAGTTCAAACTTCGTGTTATTCTATTGACTTATTTTGATGAAAGGGAAACATTCAATAGAGTGGAAACTAAGGAAAGAAATCTTAACGAATTGAAAGGAAATGTAAATTAAACTATAAACGTTATATTTATATGTTAAATTGTACAATAAAGTTAAAAGAAAACTGTGTCATCGATTGAAATATTCACTCCGGTAAAATCTAATCCAAAAGCGAGTACAACAAATATCACAAGCTGACACTTTGAAATGGATGTTGTTCAATGTTGAGTTTAAGTACTGGAATTTTGTGATTAACTACGTAATGCAGAGTGTCCAGTTATCAGTGTTGGTCAGCTGCTTTTAAAGACCAAGTTGTTGGTTGGGGGTAGACTTTAACAATTGACGCCATTGATGAAGCACAAGACTTGCCCGTGGAGTTATCGAAGTCGAGCTGCCATATTGATTAGTTATCGAAAGTGCGGGTAATTGATTGTGTTGTCTCATTACGCCAACTCGACAGCTGATCGATTTTTGCATGCCAGTTGCTCGTCCCCTTATCATACTTATCACACGTTGGGTTTATTTGTTATTTGTTGATATTGAATGGAACCTGGAACCCAAAACTGATAAGCCGTCAAGCCCCAGCGCCAGTCATCAAACAAATTGTTAATTTCAACGAATCACAATTATACATTTTAAACGATAATTTATTTATATCTACATCTATAGTTGAACATTTTTACTACGCCTTGAAAAATAAC
>JBAMBJ010000704.1:0-63774 GCA_037043495.1 Drosophila recens
ATATTTTATATTATTTATTTGACTTTTTTTACTTACAAAATTGAATTAACATTGTTGTGTTAACTGTTTATTTTCCAAAACAACAATACTTTAAATGTTATTTAAAAATCGGATTTAAAAGTTATCATTGATCTCAACTTTTTGCTGTTATCTTTATTTTTGGTTGACTTTCTAAATCAAATTTTAAAATGGATAATATATGAAATCGATACAATTCATAATTGCAGACCGTGCACGATTTGGAGAAACTTATTGATGCCATCAACGCTGGTCGTCCACAGTGCCCGGTGGGCCTGAACACATTGGTTATACCACGGAAAGTGAATATCAACGATAAAGTGAATCAGCCTTATGTGTACTTAAATTGCGGCCATGTGCAGGGTGAGTGTGTACAAAATAGAATCTATTTTTCATCAATATAAATGTGTAAATATCTGTGTATATATTAGGACATCATGACTGGGGTCAGGATGAGAATACTGGTGCACGCCGCTGTCCCATGTGCCTAGAACTGGGGCCCGTTGTTACCTTGTGCATGGGCCTGGAACCGGCCTTCTATGTGGATGTGGGCGCCCCTACGTACGCATTCAATCCATGTGGTCACATGGCGACTGAGAAAACTGTCAAGTAAGTTGGCTACTCGATACTCAAGCAATAGCATCTCATTATCATCTCTTTCTTTTCAAGGTACTGGGCAAATGTGGAAATACCGCACGGAACCAATGGCTTTCAGGCCGTTTGTCCATTCTGTGCGACGCCTCTGGACGGCGCGACTGGCTACATTAAATTAATATTTCAAGATAATTTAGATTAAACAACAATAAGAAAAACAAAAACTATGTATATGTAAATGTATGTGCAAGTTTGTGTACAAGTGCGCATCTTTCTAGTAGATATGTATTTGTAGTAATTAAACAAAACAAACAAACAAAAAAAAAACAAACAAGAAACAAGAAATGTCAAAGTTTGAAGCAGGCATTAAAACTAGGCTTTATTTATTATATTTAATTAAATAATTGAATTATTATACTTGTATGTACTGCAAATGAACTACAAGAGAGAAAAGTATAATTTATGAATTAAAGTAAATATATGCAAAACAGTGTATTTTGTAAAAGTTAATTGCTGTAATTGTAATTGCTGCATTACAAAAAATGTTTAATCATTATTTAAACGCAATCATTTACAATATCAATTACATGCAACAGATCAGAAAACTTGCAACTTATTATGCACCTTTAAACATACATAATTTGATGTTTATTTTGTTTCCTATATTTGTCTGTTGTATAAAATCATTTCCAACGAGCAACAAAAATGGAAAAAAAACCGAAGCAAGCATGAAAGACTGCATAACAATTTTTCGATCGATCCGATGAGCATAGAAAAAGCGCAGCGATAATTAATTCAATTCAATTAATTGCAGTTATCTGAGCTGCCAGCTGTCAGCTGCCTTCTGTAAAAATATAAGATTGATGCCTAATTTTTTAATATTTACAAGCCGTATCTGCAACAACACCAACCACATCAATTATGTTTTAATTTAAACAAAAAAACAAAACCAACATTAATGTATTTCTTACCAAATCTAGAGCTTACATATTAGTAAAAAAAATAAAACAAAACGATCACATTTAAATTTACATAAATTGAAAACAAATTTTAATAAAAATAATATGTACAGTTTTAAGCTTTGCGGAAATTTCAAATAAATTAATGCATGGAAAAACATTTCTACAAAATTACAAAAAATTTGTGGATATTTCCACTAACAATTGTCACAGCCTTTACTACATACATATGTATGGATTTAATTTCTGCCTGTACGCATTATGCATTATCATTATTATTATGTTAATTACTATTATTAAATTACAACATAACATTATTTGTATTATTATTTTGTATGAAGAAAACACACACTATGTGTTCATAAAACGTTGCGACGCGATATGTTAACAATTACAAACATTGCAAACAAACAAACAAAAAAAAGTAAATAAACATAAACTGTAAAATAAAAATCTTTAGCGATACACATACGAATATACATACACGCGAGTATATTTTGATTAAAAGCGCGCATTGCATAAAAACCGCCATCAATTCTACTATATTTCAATTTATTTCTGGGAATTTTGAAAGTCTGGGCTGAAAATGCTACCGTTATGATAGTTTTTTAAAATCGAGTGTTTGGGGTGTTGTCAGTTTGAAAAGTATACATATCGTTCATTAATTAATTTATATTTTATTCAAAAAATATCGAAATTTTATTTGTGTTTTAGGATTGGGGTTAACAAAATGTGTTTAAGAATTAGGCACAAAACGTAATCTATCTAAATCCCAAAATTTTTACCACCAACAATGATTTTTTAAAAATTATTTAATAAATAAAAAGATTCTTTATTGTAAAAAAGTTCCAACTAAATTTCATTCATAAAATGTATGAAAACGGAAAAAAATTACGTAAACTTTGCCGTGAAAAGTGTATATTATGTTGAACGCACGCACATGGGCCATATTCGAAAGCTACAAATATGATCGAATTAGCATTATTGACATCTTTATTTTGAATAAAATTAATGCATTTGTTTTAAAAGTACATTTCAAATACTGTAGGAAAATTAATAAGCAAGTAAAGTATATAAAACGTAAGTTAAAAAAATTCATTTTTTAAAGAAATTTTTTTTTTTTTTTTTTCATTTTATTGGCGACTGTGGATACAACCCCAAATTTGTGGGGATAACGATTAAACTATACTATTTTTGGATGATACAAAGTGTGAGCAAACAAAATTTCAACTTTAGAGGAAAAATAATTTTTTTTTTTTTTTTCATTTTATTGGCGACCGTGGGTCTCAACCCCAAATCTGTGGGGATAACGATTAAACTATCCACACAAATACCAGCAATATGAAACACAAATTGTTTTACTGCGTTTTGTTAAATTTATTATTCAGTTGGGCCGAATCCCGGCGGTACTGCAATACCGGGCCAACCCGTGACAGAGGTGGAGCAAGCCCCTAGCACTCCGTCTATTTCCAAAAATCAGTTTAACATTTGTTGTTCCCCAATGGGGAAACTATCAGATGTTAAGCTGATAAGAACAGATACTACACTTTGATCTTAGCCATAAGGCCGAGAAGCGATAACTTTGAACAGAAAACAAGCAACACTCCATAGGCAAACAGCCAGAACAAGTTGAGAATTTGAGGGTCGAAGCATGAAAAATATAACAGTGCTGTAATACACGACACATCGTACGCAGTGTTGATAAACGAGTCGTGCTAGCTATCGCAACATTTCGATATTTAACATTACATTTCATAACCGAACAGATGCAAAGTAAAATAAATGAAATAGTTGTTTTATAACGATAGCGTTAAATGGTTAACAATATTGCACAAATTTGTCGATATTGACATTTTAGTCAAAATATATTTATTGGTGATTTTCCGTCAATTACTCTACAACTAAACTTATTTTATATATATTTTAAGTTTATTTTATTTAGTCGCATATATTAAACGTCTAGTAAATGTTTTGAACTAAGTGACGGTAAGATTGACCTAAACCTAAAATATATCTTAAGATAAATTTTCAGACGACTACCTATAATAATAAATACAGGGGCCTTTAAAAAAATGACTTTGTGAACGTTAAAGATAAAAATAATTAAACACTAGTATAAAAACAATCAATTGTATATTTTTTTAGTAATTTTTAAAAATGTACTTAAAAATAAAAAAATTTACAATTACATAGTATCACAGTTAAAGCGTAGTACGCTCTAGCTGAAAACATTTTGGACGCTCGAAATGTTCGATGTTTTGAAGTCCGGCCTTACAAACTTCAGTGTGACAGCATAATACCAAAAATCACTAAAAAGTTGAGAGATTGTTGGTCTTTTGCTGCTGTGGTCACACTGTTGCGTCAGCTGTGCACAACAAATAAACAAAACAAATAAATAACATAGAGCACAACAAAATAGAGAAAATTGACCAAATAGACATGATTTGAGAAGTGGCAGCGACTAATACCCTATTTATTAAACTAAAAATTATTGATTATAAAAATCAAGTCAATATGTTTTTTTTTCGGTCAAATCTCACAATATTGGCCTCTGTTGCACCTCTTCAATCAGTCTAATTCGCTCTTTGTGTTCAAAGATCTCAATTCGGCTTTTATTTTGCTGCTTGTTGGTCGCCATTTCTGTTCAAAAAATTTTGAACTTTTAAAGAAATCGGGTCTTAAAAGTCAACATAAAGCTGCCATCTGTTGACCAAACAGTGTTGTAAAATGCCAGAAAATATTCTGAGCTGCCCATATTTAGGTACAGCGTACATACGTTTAGAAATGGCCTTACAAAATAATTTCGAGCATGTTTGCAACCCTTTTTTTTATATGGAGTTTTGGCCTTGCAAAAATATTTTCGGCTAGAGCGTACTATGCTTAAGCAAGCAGTAATCACACAACATGAATCTGTGCAACTTGACATGAGTCACAAATAGTAGTCAAATCAACTAAGTCAATGTACATTTTATGTTGCATACTTCTATCGATGTTTTTCCCATGCTGGGTGCTTATAATTCACAAGTGGTTCTAGCCGTCAGACTATGGAAACCCTGATTTTGAGTTGGGAAAAGCATACTTACCTGGCGTAGAGGTTAACCGTGATCACGAAGGCGGTTCCTCCGGAGTGAGGCTTGGCCATTGCACTTTCGGCTGAGTTGACCTCTGCGATTATTCCTAATGTGAATAACTCGTGCGTGTAATTTTTGGTAGCCGGGAATGGCGTTCGCGCCGTCCCGACATAAATGATACATGTGAAATTTTACTTCTGTCTTTAACAGTATGTTTAGTTTGCAGAGCAGCGTTGCCAACTTTTGTTTGATAAAAATCTGTTTTTGAATTCTCAATAAATTCATTCCTTTTTTTTTCTCCCGAGAGGGGAAGAATCTGAACATTTTCAGCAGCAGCGCTAGATGTGAATAATTTCATTAATGTTGTCCTCCTCCTCCATTCTCCTGATTTGCATTATCATATAATAATGCCGTTCTTATCATCCGTATATGTAATTCATAATAAAATACATTATTTTAATTTTAAAGTAGCATTGAACAATTATCTTACACAAAGTACGCTGTTATCAATGGCAGCGTGCTGCTTAAGTATTGTTGCCCCCAGAATCCTTACAGGAATTGACTTCAATCCAAAATTTTGTAGTGCTGTTACCATTTCACGAAGTGTTTATTTTTATTTTGGGTTTAATTTACACTATATTTCGGCATTTACAAAAAAAATCTGAAAAAAAGCATTTTAACAAAAGAAAAGGTAGAATTCCCGCTGCCCGCTGTTTTCAAATTTGTCTAGCAAATGGCCTTTGAAAAAAGCCAGACTTGACGGGAAAAGAGCGAATCTGACACAACTATTGCAGAGCAGCGCGACTTGACTGCAAAAACCTACCTCCCTTAATCTTTTATCAATATGTCTGCGTTATGTGGACACTTTTTAGCACTGTTCAGTTTTACATATTTATTTTTTGTATTTGCGTATTTTCGCTGATTTTGTTAATTCAATTGAATTAATTAAGGCGTTTAATAAACAGCTTGCTTGAAAAGTATGTATGCTACTAGCTTGTATAATTGCTACTAGCTTGTAAGTTCTTACAATAAATACAGCTTCAAAATCCGTAAACGCGAGAACAATTTTGAAGCGTCTGGCGGCAGCTAAATTAAAAATTGTGCCTGCTGGAAAATATTCAATATTCGAATTATAACAGTGCCGCGCATATCGATAACCCCTATATATCGGAGGTTGCGGTTCAGTCATTAACAGCACTGTAACATAAAACTACTAAACTTAAACATACCGTTCCACTTAACATACTGCTAAGTAGTGTTGGGACCGATTTTAATAAAATCGATTTTAAATCGATTTAAATCGATTTTTTCTTTGGTGAAGTAAAAATCGATTTTGTTTTTTTAAAAATCGATTTTTTTTTAAAAGACCAGTGCTGTGAAATGCTGTAAAGGCGCGAATGTTTGAGTACCCAAAATGTACTAAACAATCGCTGTTTTTCCATCTCTACTTGTGGCACATTTTGGCTGCTGGCGTGCTTTAAGTAAGTATGAGTATTTATTAACCGAATTTGCCGAATTTTGAATATTTGTAAATTGTTATTTATAGATTGACTGTGTTGGTGACTCAACGAGGTGTTGAAAATATGGAAAAGTTTTTAGGAAAGGGTAAGGCTTAATATTATTATTATTTGTATGACCGTTGTGAGTTATGTGTGTATTTCGCAGAAAATGTTGATCTCGAAATTAGCAGCGACTCCGAAGGGGAGGACCCGGTTCGCAAAGTAAAGAACTCGTCGGATGCATGGGAATTTTTTGTTCGTTTGCCAGGTGGAACTACGGCGAAATGTAAAGTTTGTGCAAAGGTGTTAAAAACGTGTGGTAACACAACCAATTTGACGCAACACTTAAAGCGCTTACACCCGACATTGCTGCCAGTGAAAAAACGTGAAGCCACATTAACATCTTTTGCTATGCAAAATCCGTACGGCAGAAATTCCATTGAGAAAAAGAAACGCGATCAGGCTCTAATAACAATGATTGTTAAGGACATGGAGCCATTCCGAATTGTTGAGCGTGAAGGATTTCGGAAGTATTCTCATACATTGGATCCACGGTACTCATTGCCATGCCGAAAAACTCTTCGGAACACTCTCCTTAATAATATGTACTTTGAAATGAAAGTAAAACTGAAAGAAATATTGAGTGGTGTAGAGTATTGCGCAATCACCACGGATGGCTGGACGTCAAGGGCCAATAAATACTACCAAACAGTTACCTGCCATTTCATAACCAGTGATTTCGTCCTTCGTGAAGCCGTCCTGTCAACCAATGAGCTAGGTGACGAGAGCACACACACGGCTCAAAATATAGCCGATTCCCTAAAAATGGTGCTGCTTGAGTATGGACTTTTTAACAAAACTGTGGCAATCGTCTCTGATAACGCAGCGAATATGATAAAAGCCTGCCAATTACTCAAAAAAATACACTTGGGATGTTATGCTCACACCCTGAATTTGATTATGCAAGATGTATTGGCTTCGGATCAACTGAAGGGAATTATCTCCAAGTGCAAACGCATTGTGGCATATTTCAAGTCAAGTGCCACAAACTATTCCAAATTGAGGTCGGCGCAAAACACTGAAAACCCATACAGCCTTTCGCAAGAATGTCCAACCAGGTGGAATAGTTGTTATAAAATGATAAAACGACTAATTTTGATAAACAGTGCAGTAGCACAAGTGCTTCTGTCACTCCAAAAAGCTCCATGTCCTTTGTCGGCAGAGGAGATAACAATACTGAACGACTTGCAGATTATTTTTGAACCATTCAACACTGCAACAATTCGGGTTTCAGCTAGCCAGTCGGTCACAAGCTCCAAAGTTATTCCGACAACTATTGATTTGCTGTACCAATTAAATTCTGCACTACCAACATTAAAGACCATAGAAGGCATAGAAATCCGACAGCTCTTGGTTATAGGAATAAACCGTCGCCTTGCTCCTTATGAGGGAAAAAGTTTCCTGCGTTTGGCAACTCTTTTAGATCCCAGTCTAAAAAAAGAGGGATTTGCAAACTCAGAACTTGCGGATGTGGCAGGACACGCTTTGGAGAATGAAATAGCAGCATTGATAAAATCCAAAGGCCAAACTCCCAACCTCTTAGAGTCACCAACACAGGAAATGGATAGAAACAAGTCTCAGCCATCGATGTTTGCTTTTGTGCAAAGAAAAATTGCTGCAAAAGCTAAAACTCCACAAGTGGATGGCATAATTTTATCGAGGCAGTATTTTGAAAAACCCAACGCGCCTGAATCCATGTGCCCACTGGAATATTGGAAGGTAAAATTTTCTGCACATATCATACTAAAAAATAAAGAAAATTTTTATTTCTCATTTCAGACTCATTTACAAGATATGCAGCCGGTGGTGCCCCTCGCCTTAAAATTTTTGTGCATTCCAGCCTCCTCAACTTCGTCTGAAAGGATATTCAGTGCAACTGGTAACACAATTACAGAAAAAAGGACACACCTAAAGCCGGAGGTTGTGGACAAGCTGTGTTTTTGCAACAAAAACCAATGGCTTGGAAAATTCTAATTAAATCTAATCAAAAATAGACTAGTCTCTCGCAATATGAATTCGGCGAGCTTTTGAATTTCTTCTGTTATTTACTTTTATTATATTATCCTTACTAGATTTAGTTAAGCATATACTCGCAATATGAATTACGCGAGCTTTTGGATCTCTTTTGTTATTTATTTTTTAATTTTGATAATATCATAACTAAATTAGTTAAACATATACTCGCAAAATGAATGAAACGAGGTTTATTTTAGTCATTGAAATCTGCATTTTTTTAATTGTCTTATTATTTTCCATTTTTTGTTATATTATATTTTTTGACTTATTATTGATGAACAGTTAAATATCATAAATAACTTGTGATAAATAATATAAATACTAAAAAAACACACCAAAAAAGTCATAAAAAAATGAATATAAAAATGTTTTTCTTCATAAAAAAAATCGATTTTAAATCGATTTTTTCTTCTTAGAAAATCGAACTGAATCGATTTTTGAAAAAATCGTAAAGTCCCAACTCTACTGCTAAGGACGACAGTGACATAATCATCAACGTTCAAATGTATCTTATAATTCGGGAAGGCGCGAACGCCGTTCCCGGCTACCAAAAATTACACGCACGAGTTATTCACATTAGGAATAATCGCAGAGGTCAACTCAGCCGAAAGTGCAATGGCCAAGCCTCACTCCGGAGGAACCGCCTTCGTGATCACGGTTAACCTCTACGCCAGGTAAGTATGCTTTTCTCCGACCAATAGCAGGGTTTCCATAGTCTGACGGCTAGAACCACTTGTGAATTATAAGCACCCAGCATGGCAAAAACATCGATAGAAGTATGCAACAAAATATTTAAATTGACTATTAGTTGTGGCACACGAAAGTATGCAATGATTCTTTTGTAACTGATTTCCTTTGTTCAAATCCACTCTCGAAATTAGCTCTTGGGAAAGAGATTTCATTTAAATTTAGTACTCATCTCTGTAACGAATGCTTATTTTGGGGAACTTGATGAATCCTACTGAGTCCTTCCTCTCGTAATAATTTTTTATTTTCGAGATTATATTCATAATGGGAATGGGCAATAAATAGAGGTAATTGTTTTGATGCTTTTCGAAAGTTTATTTCACTTTTTTGCTCAACTTAACAGCTAACTGCTTGAAATGCAACAATTTCAAATAACTCGTTCGTCATTAAAGGTTTCTGTTCGAGATTCCGCTTACAACTTGAACTGCTTGGTGTAGTAATCACGGAAGAAGGTGTAATCGAATTGTCCGTAGTTGGTGTAACCCTTGTATTTGTAGTAGGGCTCCATGGTGTCCACGTGATAGATGGCGACATCCTTGAAGTACATGTTGGGCACGTAGAATTCGTACTCATCGATCTCGCGATCGAAGGGATATCCGAATGGCAGATCATCGATGAAACGAGCGCCGGATCCAATGCCGCAGGAGTAGGTGTAGTCGAAGGTGGAGAATTGCTCGTGGGTGGCGGGTGCGGTGTATGGCATGACCATGAAGAACATCTGCATGGGCATTCCCTTCTTCCAGCCCATGGGCAGAACGAGGCGATCGGGGAAGCCGCAGTGGGCCTCGCTCAAGTCCAGTGGGAACTCGTATTTGCCATCGAAAGCCATCATCACGTAGTGGTAGAGTTCACTGTAGGTGGTGCGATCCTTGACAGTCCAGTAGAAGTCCTTGGATTTGCGGGAGATCATATTGCTGCCAGCCTTCAGATCGTAGAAGAACTCATCGATTTCCAAGAAGTTCATGCGGTTCTCCATCAGCGAAATGACGCGACCGAATTCATCAAACTTGGGTGCAATGAAGGCACGGATCACGACCTTCTCCGCCTTGTCGGACTCCACAGTGTAGGTGTAGGTGAAGGGCTTGTGATTGAGACGCATCTGGCGAGCGTAGAGCGACTTGTCCCAGACGAATTTACCCTCGTGGAAGATCATCTTGTCGTTCATCAGGTTGGTCACATCAAAGTCAACCAGATCGAAGTAGGTGACCAGCTCACTGACATCCACATGCTTAAGGCTCACTCCGGGCATCATCAGTTGCTCCTTGGTGTATTTGGGCAGATAGTGCATATACTGGAAGTAGACCTCGACAATGGTCTTGTACATCATGTAGAAGAGAGGATCACGCATCTGGGTCTCAAAGTTCAGCATGCAGTTGGGGTAGACGTCCATCTGGTGGAAGTCCACGTCGGCGGTGTACATATGGGCGAACATGTACCAGAATTGGTAGAACATCTTGTCCATGCTGTCCACATTGCCCTGCATCAGATTGCCAATGTACTCGA
Organism: Drosophila recens; assembly: GCA_037043495.1. Taxonomy (NCBI): domain Eukaryota; kingdom Metazoa; phylum Arthropoda; class Insecta; order Diptera; family Drosophilidae; genus Drosophila; species Drosophila recens. The sequence continues at coordinate 10,468 of JBAMBJ010000704.1, forward strand.
TGGATTCGGGTTTGCGCAGATCGATTGTCTGGCCGTCGGTTGTCTTGTAGTAGCCCAGATCGATAATGTTGTGGATGCGCTTCATGAATCCGGTGATCTTGTCGAGCATCTCGTAGTTGCCATAGCTCTCCAGCTCGTAGTAGTTCTTGCGATAGCTGTAGCCAATGCCATTGTAGTAGATCATCTGAGGATCGTAGCCCATCTCGATCTGTTGGTACCAGGAGAACTCGGGAATCTTGCCATAGCCATGGGACAGACGCTCCATGTAGTAGCGGGAGAGCAGCTGGTGGACGGTGTAAATCCAGAGTTCACCACGACGATCGTTCTTCAGACCAAAGGTCGAGCCATCCAGGAAGAAGGAGTAGTCCATGTTCAGATAGTACCAGTACGAATTCCAGCCCAAGTCCTCGGTGAAGTAAGACAGCTCTGACTCTTGATTGTAGAAGTCCAGATCACGGGTATAGTCAACGGGCATCCACCAGACCTTCAGGTCCTTCATGATCTGTTGCCAGTTGGCGTCCTGGTTGAATTCGTAGATGTTCTCGCGCAGGATGAACTTGTGCTCGCCGTACCAATGCTCGCCGAGACCCATGAGTTTCCACCACTGCCACATCTTCCAGTCCTTCATGTACATGTAGTCGCCAGACTGGTACTGATTGCCCTGCGAGTGTCCCTTGTAGTAGACATCCAGATATTCCTTCTCGTACATGTTCATCTTGGTCCACATCTCGTAGTCGAATTTCTCAGCCTCGTAAACGAATTTGCTGTTGAAGAAGAACTGCGGGAAGATCTCGTGGATCGATGGCAGCATCAGACCCTGGAAGTCCGGACGATGGATGACGGCCAGAGTCAGAGCATAGACAAACATGGCCTCGTTCACATGCATACGGGCCCAGGCCACGTTCTGCTTGAAGATCTCAAAGTCCTTGGCGTAGTAGAACATGTAGAACAGACCGCGAGCCTGTTTCGCATGCGACTTCACCAGCTGGCCAAAGAACTCTCCTTTCGGGAGCAGCGAGTGCGTCTTGTAGGCCTCGAAGAACTTCATCATGTAGTTGTCAAAGTGCTGGACACCAAAAAAGGCGGATTCGATACACTCATGAAACATAGAATTTCTACTTTTACTTACCGAATAGTTGGTCTGCTCAAACTTGAATTTCTGGCCATACTTGATGTACTCCTCGAACATCAGGTGATCCTCCACGCGGTAGACGATCTCGAGCAGGAACTTCTGCTTCTCCAGGAATCCCTTGTCGGCGACTTTCACCTCATGGGTCTTATGGAAATTGGCCGCAGCGACGAGGCCAACACAGGCCAACAATGCAATGGCAATTTTCATGTTGAAGATTGATTCCAGCTCCTGATTCCTTTTCAACTGCAACTGCTCCGGTTTTGGACACTCGACTGGGAATCCAATACCTAAAGACTGTTGACTTTTCTGCATCCCAACACCTGTTTATATACCCCGAAAGTCTCAATTTGATCGCTGACGTTGCTGACTCATATCTCTGGCCATGTGTAGACTCTTCAGCGGGTTCACGGTGTCACCTGAGTTTATCTCCCAGGTGATTTGAACATCTGTTGCAGCAGCTTATCAATGGCTCAATAGCTGCGGTTGTCAACTGCCAAAAAAAGTTGCCGAAAATTGATAAAAATGATGGCAACAACAATTGAAGGCAAATCCGGTCTTTGTTCTGATTTCAATTAATCAATGCATTATTGCTGCTTTTGAAATTTATTTCTAGAATATTTGACTTTATTGGAGCTGCTTTTAATGACGTCAATGCTCCAATATTTTCAACCAATTCTGCAAACTCTAGTTTTATTACTTTTATATTCGAATAAGCTTAAAAACTTTAATTTTAAAATAAAGAATTTTAAATCAAAAATAATGAGTTTATTTAAAGATAAAAAAATTTGTATTCTATAAATATTATTAAAAAGACAACAATGTCTAATATATCCTAGCTTTTATTTCAAAATAAAAGGTTAAGATTTATTTAGTACTTTTCATTGTAAAGAGTTGTTAAATTTATTGATATTAAACAAGTTATGGATATAAAATTCTTTCGCAAATTTATGATTTTGATTTGATTTTTAATTTCAATTTTTATTTTAAGACTGTTGTGTATAAATAAAGAATTTTGTAGATTAAAAAACAAATAATAATTCAGAAAATAAAATTGATGAATTTTGCAGCTTTGTTTGCTAAAACTTACGAGTATTTCAAGCAAGTTTGCCATGTCTTCTGTCGATCTGGATTTACATACGATATAATAATGTCTGAGGCTTGATAACTTTTTTTTTATTAAAATGAATTAGTTTTTTCATGCATACACTTAAACTTTATTATTATTTTGTTATAAATTGGATATTTAGAAAGTTCGTCATTTTCTTCATTGTGTTTTGATTTTGATGTTGCAGAAAAATGTTTGCTATCTAATATTACTTAAGTACATAATGATAATCGACATGAAAATTCCATACATATATAGAGATATATATTTATATATATCTGTATGTGTTTTTGTGTAGTTAGATTATTATTCATATTCATGTTGATTAATTGGAATATTAAATATGATTTTTGTTTTTGTTTTTTGCCTCGTTTTGTTGTGTTGGACTCTTGTGCGCTTAGCTGCAAAATCTGTTGCTTGTTTATCTATATATATATGTATATATATAGAAATATGTACTCAATATAATAAATGTATGTCAATTGCCCTTACAAACTCGTTGGAGTCGTAGATCGTAAGCCTATACCTCTGTATATATACTTGTATGTCAAATGTTATTATCAAAATTGTCTAAGAACTCGACTTGACGCTACATCGCCTGACATTTCCAATTCAATTTCATTTCATTTCATTTCTCTGCTCATGCAAATTGTTTAAATAAATTCTAGTTTTTTATAAGATTGCAATTGTATTGATGTAACAGAAACTTAACAACAAATTGATGACAAATGTATTACTTAAATAATTGTATTTGTTATTCTTCAAGAACTAGAAAAATTCTGCTGTTTATGCTTTTTTTTTTGTGAAATGTATTGTCTGTCAAGATTTATATGTACATTTACTATTTATATAAGTATATTTATTTGTATTTGTATTTGTTTATGTATCAAACCCTTGCCCAAAATTGTATCGTACAACTACCAAAAGGTATATAGAATACATTCATATCTTATCGTTCAATATCAAACTAGTTAATAAGTGTTTAGTTGTATCTTTTGGATACATTTTGACATTCGATTATTGTCGCAAAGTTTAGATGTATTGTTCTTCACATAATATGCATAAACGTTTTATAGAACAAAGTATATATATATATATGTATGTATTATAAAAAACACTCCAATCATGCAAATAGATTTCAAAAGTTACAAGAAAAAACATTTGATAACAAAAAGTGGAATCTCTTTTTTAATAAAACGCCGCGTTATTCCAAAAAGTTTTTTGGCGTTCTCATTTTCATCAGTATTATTATCATAAATATTTAGTATTTTTATTATTGTAATTATTATTATTATCGTCATTGTAACATTCTTAAGAAGCACCACAGTAGTCAGTAGCAATAAATAACTTCTATATGTTTTATATTTTCAATTCATTTTTTTTTTTTAGTTTTGTAGTACATTTAAAATGTGTAAAATTATTGTATTGGGTTTCCCTTCATTTTCATTCCTCTTATGCATTTTATTGTCATATTTCGAGCAATCTCTTAACTTATTTAATTCTTATCTTACAAGCGAAAATTCTTTGCGCACTTTTATTTATTGTCAATGTGTCGCGTTTGTTTTTTATTGTCGGTTTACACTTTACAAATTAACCGCTTTCGAGCTATACAGATACAGATACATATATATGTAAGTATATATACATATCGAGATTTAGATACATATGTATAAGTATAATTAGTAGTTGTTTCTAGAAAAATTACAATTTTACGAGTACTGTGTAAATGTAGATGTATAAGTAAGTTTGTCCGTATGTAAAAAAGTAGAATTCCATTTACGTAAATATACAAAGAGCATTCGTAGCACAAAACATCATTTATGTGGCAGGCCTCACTGTACTGTACTGTATAATCCACCAATGCCCAACACACACACACACTCGCACACTCTAACACACACACACACACAATAGTTTCAACAGTTTTACACCTTATAAATTATTATAAAGATATGTCTTTCAGATGATATTAGCCTGGTTGTTGTTCTTCTAGTTGGATTATATCTAATGCCTGCCAAGATCTCCAGGAAATATCGAATAGGAATATCGCTACTGATGCAATGAAATTACAGTGACAGAAATAATAATAGAAACGAGACTCATTTTGACATTTTAAACAAAGTTTTAAAATTATGACAGAGAAATTTCAAAGCATTGCCAAATAGGTATAAAGTTAAAATTACGAAGTTAAAAAAAAATTTTTTTATCGAAGCAATTTTAAAAAATTAAGAAAATCTATCGTTCCTAATATTTTTTCCATCACCGTATATAAATTCGTTAAAAAAGATTTCAATATGGTGCTTAGGGACTTAGGATATGGGGCCGAGAGATCTTGGAACACATTGAAACTACCATTTAATGGCCAACAGACTATCAGGCAAGTCGAGGCCGTGTGACAACCAGGCTAACAACTGTCAAAACTATGCAGAGCATTAAATGATTGCGGCCCAGGTGAAGATTATCGATGCCACCACTGGCGCCCGCGTCCACCACATTGATCTTCCAGCCGAGGTTGTTGTGGGTGAAGCACTGAAAGATGTGGTGCATAAGTAGGGATACATATTTGATTAATAAGTCAACGACTCACCTGATAATAGAGCAGATCGGGCGCATCCATGGGCACTGTCCAGTTCATATATCCCGGCTCTCCATCCTCGCACTTGAAGACCAGCGTGCTCTTATACTCCTCGAAGGTGGCGATTTCCGCGGATCGATCGATGGTGCGATGCTCCCATTCACAATAACGTCCCGCTGTGGGAGACATTAAAAAAATCGAACTTTTTATACTTGAAAATCACAAAGTTTTATTGTAATTTTTATTTAAAAATTGTTTTTGGCAGGTACAATATTTGAATATAAAAATCATAATCATTAGTAATTAGATAATTTTTGTTTAAAGGTCGAACTAATGATTAAATTGCGATTATTTTCGGTTTTGCCCAATTATATAATGAGTACGATTACAAAAAATCAAAAATAATCTAAAATTTTTACAAATTTTTCAAAAATAATCAGAAAAAATCAAAAAATTATCATTATTTCTGATTATTTAGTAAAAATCAAATTATTTTAAATTTTCACAATCAAAATAGCCAAAATAATCAGAAAAAATCAGAAATAATCCGAAATAATCAGAAAGATTATTTTTGAATAATTGTAATAATTTTAGATTATTTCTAATTTTTTGTAATCGTAATTATTATATAATCACAAATTTTTCAACAGAGAATTCTATAGTCACTACGATTATTTCCAAAAAAAATCTTATTGATTAATTGATTAGATTAATTAAAATAAAACAGGTATGGTTTAAATATTATCGCAGCTTTCTAAATTATAAAAATAAGCCAATAGTTAGGTATGTGCACTTACCACCCGTGGGTGTAGCATTGCCATCCTCATCATACTCCACGCCTGCATAGGCCGTCTGTTTGCGCGCTTCCAAGCCCGTTTTTTGGCCCAATCCCCCCTCGGGGGAGTCCGTGATGTACAAGGGATGGTATCTTAAACGAAGGACAATTAACAATAACTAAAAAATTGTAATATAATTACGTATTAACTTACCTGGCTGGCTGTGTTGGATCATTGCCGCCTTCAATGGTAAATTCATAGGTGAGACCACGTTCCACAGTTATCTCAGGTATCAGCAGATCGTTGATGTACCAGGCAATGCCCCAGGAAGCTCCACCTGTAATGGCCGTATAGCCACGTTTTCCGCCCGTGGGTCCAATAACCGCTTTGAACTTTCTCTCGCCTTGTATCTTGCGCGTTGGCCAAGGTTTCGGTCCACTCTCATCTTTCAGATCGTACAGAGAGTTCTTGCAGGCGTGATCGTTCTGTAAATCATTCCAGATTATATATTTGAACTAACTTTATTTAATCGATTTGGCTATGTAAACTTACGCGTTTCGAAAAGTTGATGCGAATGTCGTCTTGATTGTGATCGCTGGCCGTGTGGGAGTGCGCATTGGCCTCCTTGCGGGCATTGAGTGGACCCACTGCGGCAATAATCGATACATCGCGATCAATGGGAATGGGCATATCGTAGATGGCCTCGTTCGTTTGCAGCAGACGCTTGTAACGAATGCTCGTCACGCCGTTCTTTCGATCTCCACTCACTGAAGGAGAAGAAAGTAGAAGTGAAGTTTATAGGGCAAGTATAAGAGTTTTAAAAGACGAGTATAAGAGTTTTAGTTAAGAGTAAGTGTGGTCTGTATACGATAAAGAGCTAAATCAAAGTTGTCCGAAAAAAATGTATAAGAGTTGTATAAGAATCGTATAAGAGTTGTAAGTTATACATAAGAGCTGCTTCGACAAATTTCCATGTAAAAGAATTGTATAAAAGATGTGTAAGAATTGTGTAAAAGTCGTATAAGAGTCGTATAAGACTTGCATACGCACCCACAATCACATCATTGCGAGCCCCAATACGCTCATCGGGACAGGCGCCACGTTGGCCATCGCACTGCGATAGATCAGAGATGAAATAATCCTCAGCACGAAAGACGCGAGCATTGGTATCGTAAAAAGCGACGACAACGTCAGACTGTGCCATCTGGGGTCTGCCATTGGCGCCGGAGAGACCAAAGGCCATGTACTGATCCTCAGTGATGCGTCCGAATAGCTCGATCTGTAGATACTCGCCCAGCAGCTCCCACTTGACCTGCAACTTGTTCGGCAGAATCTCACGGCAATTGGAGTAAACGGGTCGTGGAGTAGTTGTTGTCTGGAATGCAGAGAGCGAGAATTGCGTATAAGATTGGGATGATTGAGATAGTTATGACGGCATGCATGAGATCAGGATTAGTACTTACGAGTGTATACCACCATGAAGGCTAATGCGGCGCGCATAAGTTTATTTGTTTAAAGAGATATACAGTTATGAGAGTTATGAGTGGGAATCATGAGCTATGGTTAAGTACAGGTGTCTCTCCTTGTGCGTGACCATGTTTAGTGTTGTGTTAGTTTTATTTACGGGAAATATACACTTACCGTGATCTTGGTCTGACCCAATGCCGGCGGCACATCCAAGTCCTTGGGTATGAAAACATGTCCAAAGTTGTGCCTGTATTCCACGCACCACACGGCCAGCCAGTCAATATCGTAGACAGTCAAGCTGCCTGGTAACTGTATCTCAATATCCTCGCCCTGATAACCACGCAGCGGCTCCAACGATCCAATCTCATTGGGCACCTGACAACAAATATTGGAGTTTATAATAGTGAAGAAGTAACAAGAGTGTAAAACAGCGGGTGATAGTCAGTGGCATTGGCGTCACAATGTCACCTTCTGCTTCGTAGAGAAGAAAATAACAGAAACACTGATATCAAATAATTTATGATCCTATTAAAAGCAAGTGGAAGAGGCTATAATCGAGCTTCCGATTATAGGATACCCGGTACTTATTTAAATAAATTTAAAATATTTTGTATTGCATGCTTTTAGACACTTACATTGCTTGAAAACTTTAATCAACCATTACCACAATTCTATTTGTTCGATCTTGTTACGATTTAGTTGGATGATAGGTAATAATAGTAGTTAAAATAGTAATAGTAGTTAAAATCCTTATATCTAGAAAAAAAATCTATAGTCTCTGACAGACAGACGAACATGGCTTAATAGACTCGGCTGTTAATGCTGATCAAGAGTACATATACTTTATAGGATCGGAGATGCTTCCATCTCCCTGTTACATACATTTCAAAGAATACAATATACCTTAAGTAACTTAATTTAACTTAAGTAACGGGTATAACAATCAGGCACAACAACACACAGCAAATGCTCTGCTTCGAGTCGAGACGCTGAACACAAATTGATTTTGAGTCACAAATCTTTTAAATGATCTACAATCTGTATCCATCAAAAGTCTTCTACCAACCTTGACACCCATGATATTTGGTTCGCTGCCATTGCCCACCCAGAAATAAGCATCGGGTCCAGCGCCGTCATAGTGCAAATTGGGACTGTAATAAAATAGAGTTAAACATTAATTCCATAAATTAATTGAGCTATCTAAAAAGTTTACTCACATGTAAAATGTTTTAGCATCCAAAACGCTTATGTTGCTGGAACGTAGTCCATGGGCCAGACGTCTAAATTCCGGCAGCACACGGGTCTTGGGAACATCTAAGCTGGGTGGTATGAAGACTTCTCCAAAGTCAACCTGAAATATAATAAAGAGAAATACAGTTGATACAAAAGTAATTGATACAAAATAAAAATTTAATAAAAGTAATAGGACTTAAATGCAGAAGAAAATAAAAGGCTTAACCATTATTTAAATGTTTTTCCGCTTATATATCGTACCAGTTGTGACAATGTTATAATAGTTGGACTGATTTTTGACTTAGCAACTATTTAAGAATTTCAAATCTGAGAAAATAATTTGATTAAAAATTTAGTAATTTAATAGGAAAGAATCCTTTCAAAAGATGCAAAAACGTTTGACTTGTGCAGTTTTAGGATCTATGATCTATCAGATTTTAATGGAATATCATATGGTTTATTTCATTCTACATCTATAAAATGAAAATATATTGAAATTAGATCGAAATTGTAGATAGGAATGTATCTGCTTAAATCTGTATCATAAATTTACGAAATTATAAATTGTTATTAAATATTTGTGTATTTTATACTGTGAAAATTGCATTAAAAATTCTCTATATATATTCCAATAATTTGTTGTTGTATACCAACAGATATTGGTACATAGCAGCTTTACAACAACACACGCACACACAAACTCATACATACATATACATTATGTACATGCATGCATGTTTATGGGTTTGTGGAGCTCCCCCAAAAAAATGGACATGCGCGCGCAGAACTCCACAAAACAACACACAAACACCCAAACATACACACACACACACACATACATACAAACATACCCCCAATCTGTGCTGTTGGTGTGTGCGTAAGTGTGTGTGTGTGTCAGCCCCAAGAACTTTTTTGGCTGTCAGTCAATGGAAGTGGAGAGACAGAGAGCGAGCGTAACACATACACACACACACACATACATAGGCATACACACATATACTGACAACTGTAGCTGAGTTTGCGTGTATTTACAAGTGTAACAACTCGACACCCTGTATTATTTGCTTGTATGCGTCGGTGTGTTTATGTTTGTATTTCTATGTGTAGGTGTATGTGTGTGAGTGAGCGTAATTGTGTGTGTGTGTGTGTGTGTGTGTGTGTGTGTGTATACAACCACTTGAGTTAATCAAAAATGTCTGCTGTAATTTATTTTACTACGGCGGCCATCTTTAGCTCCCCTTTCTCAAGCCGAACCACAGCCACTCCCCTTTAACGCCCCCCAACAGCTCAAAAAGAAGTTTTGATAACATTTTGCATTTATTTGATTTCATTCGAAATGCATTTTTATTTGCCCAACTGAAACACAAGTAATTTTCTGTTCATTTTCAAAGTTGCAAGCGAGCATAATTTTTGTATGTACACCGAAAAAAGAGGAGAAAGAGAGGGAGTAATGCAGGGGTTGTGACAAGTGGAGGGGGCTGCCCCTGAAATGGGGTGCGGTCAGGCAGTTGGTTGGTTGGTTTATTTTTTTGGTTTTTATTCTCCATTCTCCATGCAGAAATGTAATCAAATACCTAAAGCAACCAAAAATCAAAACAGAACAAAAACGAAAACAAAACTTTGACTAAACTGACCCGTATTTAAGTTGGAAAAAGGTACAAAAAAAACAAGAACTTTAATTACTATAAGTAATATTGAAATGAAAAAGGTTAAATTTATAGTGGTTCCATCAAATCAAAAACACATGATACATTTTGAGTCTTAGAGACCTTGACTTCTATTCATATTATTTCAGAAGTGCCTGAAAATATGCAATGCATTTTTAAATTTGCATTTTAAAATGCATTTATTTTATTTATATTTATTTATATAAAAGTTGTAAAGAAACTTATGATTATTATCACTGCGGACGGCAGTCCGCGCTAGTGACGAAAGCAGCACGAAGGGTGCGAAGGCGGCTAGCATATATACACAGGAAGATTAAGATTTCAACTAAAATTTATTAGTTGATTTCAATGAACGTTTTTAACACTAACTAAGAATATACACAAATTGTGCCCGTATTCTTTCTGATCAAAAAAAATCTAAAACGTAATGAATATGAATAAAAAACTAAAGTAAGACTTTAAGTTAATCATTATTTCAAGGACGTTAGAATCACGGTAAAAATACATAGATCATCGTTAAAAACGAATATTTTTATAGTTTTTGCTCAATATGTGATGAAAAAATAAATATTTTATTTTATTACACATTTTTTAAATTTAAAGCTCAATGCGTGCAACTTTGAGTCGCTGCTGCAGCTCCATTTAAATTACACAAAATGTTAAAATGTAATTACAAAACGGTTTTTGGAGTCCCTGCACACAAAAAGTACACATAATAAATCTGTTTGAATGGCGCGTGCCGTTAAAGAACTGATGAAAAAGGAAAAACCCTGGAAAAGTAGGAAAGTGGAAAGCGGAAAGCTGAAAAAAAGAAGGAAAACGACTTACCGTAAAGCGTCTGCACCACACGGACAGCCATCGAATGTCCTTAATCCTTTTGCCCATGGGTAAACGCAGTATGATGTCCGTATTGTTGTGCGCCTGCAAAATGGGCGGATCTCTGCGGGATGCATGGAAAGAAGAGAGAAGCGATGAGAAAACGCAGCAGCGATAAGATGACATAGATGAGATGATGATGATGATGATAATGATAATGATGAGGAGAGTAAACTGTGTGTCTTTCCTTCTTCTGTGTTCATTGTAATGAAAGCAAGCCTTAAAGCTCTGACCACGAAATACATACAGTGAAGCTTCATTAGCTTACCACAATAACAGAGAAAAGTTATATTTATAACGATGAAAGAAGTTGGATGGAAAAGCTTAAGTCTATAATACTGATAAAAAAAATAAGTCAACTTTAAAAAAAAAAGTGCAGGTAACACACAAATAAGCTCAGTAACAATTATGATGTTTTCCGTATTGCCAAGACGATTATATTTTATTCTCGACTATAGAATGTAGCTCTATTTCTACCGATAGTTGAATATAAGCCAGGCATATTTAAAATATTACCTTTATATCATAATCTTTCTATACAATCAAATCCAATTTGGACAAGTCGATTCTCCAGCTGCTGCTGCATTCGTCTTAGGCAGTTGTCACTGTACGCTGACGAGTATGTAACTAGTAGTCGCCCTGTATCCATATCTATTGAGTGTAATGTGTGCTTATTAAGAGTCCGCTGCCATTGTGATAAAATGCAGTCCGCAGTTCAGTTTCGCCTCGGGGCTCGACTTTGTCCGAGGCCAACTGGTCAATAGGGCAATGGACAACGGACAGCGGACAACGGACAAAAGGACAAAGGACACGCCTCCAATTTGCACAGTCAATATTGACGAGTGCTTGTAGTTGGTACAAGTAGTTTGCAGCAGCAGAGTGTCATTAAAATTAAAGTGAAACCAAGCTGAAAATGCAACAATGTCAACATTGGATAATGTACTTTGTTGTCAATCTCATCCTCTCAACTCCCTCATCCATTAACTCCCAACAGAATCTGCAGTCAATTAATACTTGCATTATTTCTTTTATGAAGCATTTTTGGCATTGTTTTCTAAGCACAGCTCAAGTCTTGTCGCCAATAATAAAGATTTATGGCTAATACCAGAGATATAAATATGTGGAATCCTTACGACAATTTGAGATGCATAAAGAACACAGTAAAGTCCTTGATTACAGAAATTAATCATAAATCGCATATTATCTCCAGTTGCAGTATTCATTCAATGCACAGTTTGTGACATATTCGAGCAGTTATTTATGTTTTCAAAAATGTTTAACTTGAAGATACTTTTTTAAAGATAGATCCCACTTAAAAAGTCACTTAGTTCAAGATAGGTAAATATATTAAATTGTATCATAACTTGCCTTTTACCTGATTTAATTTGTAGTACATTTAGACAATCAAATTCGAGCTTTAAATATTTTTAAATAATTTATAGATATTTATACTTCAGCTTTATTCACTTATTTGCATATCGACACATTACGATTTGTACTGCATCTCTTTATAAAATTACAGCATGATTAAAATGGCATCAAAGCATTTTCTCTATACATATTTATTCTTTTTTTTGATGTTAAACCAAAAATAGCTCAAAGCTCGACAAAAATGTGAAAATATTATTTTCAATTATGAATTTTGTCTTTGCCAATTTAATCTACTTTCTATCTTTTAACTTTGTTTTGCATTTTCTTTTACAAAAGCATATCACAGACTTAATTTGCATTCCACGCTGTAAATACCTTGAAATTTGTGTGTTTAGTGTGGGAGAAAGGAGAGAATCTGTCTTCACTAGAATATTGAAAGTAAAAATAAACAACAGCCAAGATGGAGTAAAAGAGGGGAAAATCCCAAGAGGATTGTCTAATGATGATAATGATGAACAGTCGACTATGAAAGTAATCAGTCTCTCTCTCTTTCTCTTACATTCTCAGTCAGCTAGTCAGTCAGTCAGTTAGTCATTCAGTCAGTCAGTCAGTCAGTCAATCAATCTTTCAATCATTCAGTCGAATTTGTGGTGTAACAAGTGTCGACATTGGCCATAGACATTAGACACGGCTAAGCACTTAATTTACACCCTCGAAATGACGTTGTCCGAGTTTCTGCTTCAGGTTCAGAGTCAGAGTCAGAAGGAGGTTCAGGCTTTGACCTTTAATGAGCCCAAAACAAATTGAATGGTGCTGTGTCAACAACAGCGCAACGAATCTACGCACGTATCTCTCAGATACATTCATTCTCATTTTGTCTGGCTGTCAGGACATCTTCAGATTGAAGTCTGTATTTCTCTCTGTGTGTGTGTGTGTGTTTACCTAAACAAATATGTGTACGCATTGTACTTTATTTGATTTGCTGAGCCTGCCGCCCTCTGTGTGCGGGCACAAGATACAGATACACAGATATAGATACATAGATACATTTACACACATACTCAGCAGAGATTTAGAGATTCATTGATGCACTCAGCAAACAAATCCATAAGCATTTATCGATTTCTCTGCCACAATTACTTTGTGCCCTGTCTTGTTTATTTGTCTGTTGTTGGCCACAAAGATGGCCCAAAGTTCAGTGTGTCAATAAGTTATTGACTTGCCAGCCAGCAATCACAATTTCCGTTAAATATTGCAAAAGCTTCAACAACTTGTTGCATTCTTCAAAACTCAAAACTCACTGACATTTCACACAATTTTTGACAAGTTTGCATAAAAAACAATCGAAAGTTTATCTTTCATACACCGAAGATTTTATATCCTTATAAAGTTGAAAGATACTTTGAAATAGTTCAAAAATATTTTCAGAATTGTTAAATTTTAATTTTTGCCTTTAGTATGTTATGTTTTATATATTATATTTTCGTAGCTTTTTTAAATGAGTTTCGAAAATCCGCTTTCTAAATTATGATACACATTTCATAACAAAAATAAAAAATACACTCGACAAGTACATATAAAACGCACAACAATTGTGACTGGGCTCTCAATCTGGGCAAAACAATTGAGCGAAGTCAGTAGACAAACAGTCAAACAAAAAAGAAGCTAACAGAGTTATCAGCCCCAAAATGCAAAGCTCAATCACCCCCGAAATAAACATTCGTACGTACTTCCTGACTGACGAATATACATACCTACATACATATATTCATATTTCTAAAATTATTATGAATGCTTAATTCAACGTCACAAACAACAAGTGACAACGACAACAACAACAGCAACAACAACAAACGACAGATGAGTCCCGGGCAACGACCACTCAATTAAATTTATATGAAAATATAAAATATGTCATTTCGAGGGGGACGAAATTTCTGACAATGTGTAAAGCATAACTCAAGTCACAGGCATAGCAAATGATCGACCACAAACTACCCTGTTAAATTTAAAATAGAAATATGGAAGAAGGGAAGAAGACACTGAGAAAGTGTCTTTAAGCTGAGTAAGGAACAAATTAAAACTACGGATGAAAATAAAAATTATATAAAAATAATTTATGTACTTGTTATATTGCCTTACAGAAAGTATTATCATGCCAGAAATTTAGTTTTAATAAAATGTATTTTATTAAGTTCAATATAAGTTTAAATATACTCCTTTTAAGTCATCAATATGTTTTCTCTATTTTTAGAAACTTTTGGTTCTCGAATCCATTTTTTTCGAAAATTAAGATTTTTGTTATAAAACTAAGAATTTTCATCTAAAATTGCGAGTACAATAAATTTCTTTAATTAAATGTGGATCTTTAATATTTTTATTTTTTGTTTTACTAAAAAAAAATCGAATTTTATATAAATCTATATCTAAATCTGAAAAATCCAAATAAATTTTAAATTTAGTAGACTCTACTATAAAACTTAATTTATAATTATAATTTTTCATTCATTGCAAGTAATTGTTTGAAACTTATTTCGGTTGCAGGATGCGAGCGACTCTTATACAACTCTTATACAAGCGGCATTTCCAAAAAGTGACAGCAACAGGCGCTACTTGAGGCATCTCTTTCTCTCCCACTCCCTCCCTTTCTCGTCAACTGAACTTTTTTTGTTCAAGCTTAATTAAGTTAAAGGCATTAAAGTCGCTGCAAATGCTGTTGGCAAATGGAAAATGGCAAAAAGCATTTTTGCGTGTTGCGGCTGCGTTGTCAACGTTGATTAACATTAACACAATGAATGATGGGGCAGCAGAAAAAGGGGTGAAAGGGGAAGGGGTGGCAGGCTCGTCTCGTGGCGCCTATTCCCGTCTCGTTCAGCTCTTGACAATGGGCACAAAACTAAAAACTTCGTTTTGCCACTTTGCATGCAACACATTTTAATGAGATCAGCATAAATCAGTATCAGCATTCCAAAAGGGGGTGGGAGTGGGAGTGCGATGCACATTCATTGTACACAAGTTTTGTTGGAAATGCAAATGAGCAACTGCCAACGGGCGTCCGTCGTCCCCCCTCTCATACCCCTTCTCATCCACCTTCTCGTCCTCCATCTCCTTCTCCTTCTCGTCATGGCAACGGGGCGTTAATCAGCACAGCGTCACGGCGTCGCTTTCATGCTTCTCTCTCAAAAAAAAATTCTAATTTAATTACTTATGCTCGATGCATCCATTGTGACACACACAGCGACGCTCACACAGACACATACAGTGAAACAAAGCGAGCGTGAACATAAAAAGAAGTGAACAGCGCGACGTCGCTACGTCAGGCAGCCCTTCAACTAAACGCTTGGGCTATATAATTAAAGCTGATTGGCAGGCGCTCAAGACGAAGACGACGCTGGGACTAAAGAAAAGACAGGGTTGTCACAACCTATGTGGCTCCACACAACTTGTTCTTCATAAATTACTCCTCACAATTCAATACTCATAACTCTGCTCCGTTTACTCTCACAAATAGCTCCTAATATATCAAAAGCAGCTCCTCATGCTCCTCACAAGATGCTCCTCCAAACTCACTACTCACACAGCTTGCTCCTCACAACGTACTCCACACTATCTGATCTTCCTACTCCACGTCAAAAGCCAAACTAAAATGAACGTTGTCATTTCTCATTACACAAAAAACTGAGCGAATGCAGCCAAACACCATACCAGGTTGACAATCAGCTGCATTTATCTATACTTAGAATGTATCTACATATAACTATGCATACATCTATGTATACAAATTGATACAACTATACATTATGCATATAAATATCTAAATCATTAGACACAATAAATGCGCCCAAATGTATGCTATAGTTGGCACTTAACACGGGCGCCACATAATATAGCAATCATTTGCGTACAACCCTCTTACCAGCCATGCCCCCTCCACCCTCCTCCCTCCTTCCACTCCCCTTTCCACATTGTGGAAGGTGCATGTGGCATGTAGTCATTTGTGGCAGGGGTAATGTGTGTGTCTGAAAGCGTAAAAGCGTGCAATCGCTACCGCGACGCTTCTCGTTCCGGCCAGGCAATGCTCTGCTACCCCACACACACACACACACACACACACAGACACAAACACAAGCACTCTTTGAGGTGGTGTGGCGGGTATGATGAGAATGAGGCATGCCAGTGTTATACATTGAACTAATAAAGCTCGGCACGTGGCATCAACAATGAAACGCATTAAAGTCGATTACAATATGAAGTTGGATCTAAGAATGAAAACAGCTCTGGGTTGGTTGACGGAAGTGCAAGTCGGGAGTGGGAGTTTTGCTTTTTGGGTTGCCATCAAGCATCAGCAACAAAAGCAACAACAACAACAACCATCCCGACAACAACAATAACTTTGGCAAGCGAAAAACTGAGCGTTCAACGCAAAAGTAAGAGGAAAAAACGTTTCAAAAAATTCTGTTTAACTCTTTTGTAAAATTTGATTTTCACATATGAATTTATTTTTGTCTAATAAGTTTAATAGTTTTCTTCGATCATATAATGATATTTAATCCCTTTTAATCTGATATTAATAGAAAGGAAAACTTAGAACATTTTATATGATTTTTTTAGGTAACATATCTGATTACATATTGAAAATGAAAGTTGAACAAATATATGCAAAATTCCCATATATTTCATTCACACGTCGTGCTGTTGTTTGTATTCGTATATTTTCTGTTTGGCATGTCGAACGTGACATTTGTGCATTGAGTTGCCATTGAAAAAAAAAGTCAAGAAAAATCTTGGCTATTTTAAATAAATGTGTTTGCTTTTTCAGGGGCATGACTAAATGCCAATGACAAGTGGCTGAAAGGTGGCACTTTACCTTAACCTTGGCATGCGATTAACTCAGTTTAATGAATATGATAATAAAATATGCAATGCAATGCCTAATGACTAATGTCTAATGCAAAATGTGGAAATGGGAAAATGTGAAATAAGCAGCCAAATGACGACAAATTGTGTGTGAGCTGTGAGCCAAGGATCGCATTGCACTCGGATAAGCAGCAGCCGAAGGGGAAGGGGAACTGCGGCTCAGCTCAGCGCAGCTTAGTGTGTTCAAGTGGCCGAAGGAAAAAACGGAAAAAACCGGGAAAAGCAAGATGTGTATATGTGTGTGTGTGTGTGTGTGTGAGGGGTAAATGGAAGAAAAAGGCAAGGTAAATAAAATACACAGTAGTGCGGCTTAACCTTGTGACGACTTCCAGTCAGTGTTGACATTTTAGCTATTGAATAGCTAGACTTTTGAAGGATAAATTTAAAGAATTGAAATAAGCTATAAGGCTGGCGATATTGAAAGCTGAAACAAATTTTCCAGATTGCCGAATAATTTCAAAGTAGATTAGGGCAAAACTAAATTTTTCACTTTGGAAAATTATGAAGTAATATGAAGATTCTGTCTTTCGTTGTCGACAAAACTAAATTAGATCCAAATGACCTTTCGTATTTTAAAAAAATAAACTACATATATTCTGGATTTTGTTCTATTTTTTCTAAACAGTTTTGATTATTACATTTTTTGCTATTTCTAGCATCTTTTTTATGTATCAGATTAGCTACTTTAGTCCTTGAAATTGTGGCAACTCTGGCATATGCACTTGTGGTTGTATCGCTGCCTCAGTCGCTGCCTCTGCCGCTGTCGCTGTTGTGGCTTTCATTGTTTGCTGCTGTGTGTACACACATACATATACACACACATATGACCGCAGATCTAACGTAAAGAAATAAATGAGTTTTTCGCATTAGGAGGCAACGAAGCGACAACAGCAACAACAACACCCACAACAACAACAAGAACAACCACAACAACAACCACAATAAAGCATTAAACGGAACGAAGACGACTTCGCAAATGGCAACCCAAGATGAAAAATGTTTTTTAATTTTTAAAAGTGGTTTCATTGTCAACCGTGCGTAACGTAAAATCTGCAAGGATACATGTGGCTCACACACACATACACTCTCTCTCGCACACACACACATACACACCCACAGTTAGGAAATGGGCCCCGTTGCGCTTGATCAGCCGGCGAATCCGAAAAAATGCCGCCAAAAACAAAAAAATTCAACAGCTTTCAATGCAGTAGTAAGAGTGATGTAAAAGTACATTGCAACATTGATGAATCGATGAATGGCGATAAATCGAGTCAAATATAACGAGAATTTTAAAATTTCCAATGAGCAATAGAAACTAAGCAAAGATTTTAATGAGTCCAAAAGATTGCATTCAAATAATATCTATAAAAAAATACACCAATAAAGAAAACAATTTTACTTATTTCCAGAATTGTAAATTTGTATTAAAAATCGAAGATTCTGTCTAATTTTCCCGATAAATCGATAATTAGATATCAAAATCGAACGATGTTTAAAATCTTACTTTAACTCTCAATGATCAGCTTGAGTTTTCACCATCAAAATATAAATAATAATACTCTTTTTGATTGTAGTACATACGGTCCTTTGTATTCCTCCGGATAGGGTATTATGTAGCCCTCGGGCGATGGCCGGGCCGTCTTGCCCACCCAGAAGAAGGCATCCGGTCCGGTGCCGTCGTAGGCAAAGGATTTAACAAACAGCGTCGACTCATCAACCGCATAGATGGAACCCTGTGCATGTCAAAGTTGTCAGAATCCATACATTTCGAAATTGAGTTTGGAACTCAGACGAGTTTCTCACCTTAATTCCATGCGCAAAGTTTGTAAACTGTCCAACGTAGCGGCCATAGTAGGGCTCTGGTGGTGCACGGCCGGCAGCTGTAAAATGGCAGAAATTAATTTGATTAGTTTTAATCAACGAAAAGTATTGAATTTGAAATATTTTATAGATAATGAAAGTTGTAAAACTTTAAGTTTTGGCAAGTTTTCGTACCAGGTTTAAAAATGAAGTTTCTGTTGAATTGATATTATTTCAGTTGCAAGACAATTAATTCTGGTGTACATACTATTTTGACCAAGAGTGTGTGAAAATCTGTCTTTTACATTTAAAATTTAGTTATGCAACTCTATTGCAGGTAAAAGAAAGTAACTCTCAGATACAGATATATTTATATACAGCCACAGACACAGATACATACATCTACTTTGCTCAAAGGAATGCAGTCCGTATTCATAATCCTAAGATTCGGAATCTCTAAAAACAAAAGGGCGTCAGCTGCTTTACAAATTAATCCGCTTTCCCAAAAACTTTGTGGCACAAAAAGTGCACGTAGCACTTGCAAGCTGCAAGTTGCATGTTGCACGTTGCAAAAAGTTTCGCTTAGACTGAATATGCAACTAACAGCAGCATTCCCATTCTCGTTCCCTTAGAATTACAAAGTTCTTAACTCAACTGGCTATCATATGCTGTTGAATAATAATGAGACTGGCAATGTAAAAGGGAATGGGAATGATATTAAAATTGATGATGTTCCTGATGTTGATGATGATGATGCTGATGACGGACTCTGTTTGCAATACTCTTGACAACTCCTTGGGGAGTTGTTGCTATCCCGCCGTGCCACGTTGCCATGAAATTGATTGAAAACCATGAAATTTATTGAAATTCAATGCTAGCAGCTTCAAGGGATAGAAATTGTACACGGGAATACTGACTAAACATGGGCGTTGCATTGCAAAAATTGTTTAAACATTTCTAAATACAAAAAGTGGTTTTGTTTTCGCACTGAGTCCAAAAGCTTCAAGATCTAAGCTAAGTTAGCAAAATATACCTACTTTTGAAGAAGAAGGGTTGATTTTAAATTACATTTATATTTATTTTATTTATTTATAAACTTATTAGTGGAATGTATGTCGACTTGCCACAGCCAGTCATTATTTCACTGTTGTTACTAACGACTTCTTAGTTGTAGTTTTAGCATTCTATGCCGCATTCAATGCTACTAAAAAGTGTTTAAAGAGGGAGGCGAAAGGAAAACAGAGGCAGCCTAACAAATGATGCCAGGGTATTCCCCAGAATGTCTCAATTGTATCGACGACGACAATTGAAGATGATAATGATGATGATGATGATGGCGATGGCAGCCAAGGCAACGGCAATGGCAACATGAGCAACACCAATACAAATACCAATAGCAACAGCAGCCACTGAACAGGACGAACAAGGACAACAAGGAGGACAAGGACAACAACAACAACAACAACGTGCGCTCACAACGTAATATGCATTAAATCTACTAATGCGTGCATTAATCTCTATAGATTTGGACTTGCCCCGCAAATATGCAGCACGTGTCTCCATCAAATATACGTGCTCGAGGATATTTATACAATGTGATGACGAGCACGTCAACGTACCCCTTGTTATGCCCAATACTCTAGCTACACTCGACAAAAAATATAGCGAACTATATCCCACATTGAAAATCAAGAATATACTTTTAATTGTTTTTCAACAGATTTATTCAGAGAAGAGAAATTTCGAAAAATATCAAGTTTCAATTTTAAATACGATTAGGTTTAATTTTATCCAAAAAAATAATCGAAAAACTCTCATGTTCTAAAATTCTATATTTCAGTGATTATATTGAAAAAACCTTTTTAAGTTAAGCTTTTTCTAAAAATTTTATAAGAAAAAATATCGATAGTAAATATGTTTCCTTTTTTACAAACTCTCATGAACATTTTTTTTGAGTGTAGAACTGGGGACGAGACCAGAGAACTGTGCCTCAGTCCGAGCCTAAGGCTTTCATCGTGTATTCTTCTTCTTTTTGTTAATAATGTTCAAAAGGGAGATGGGCACTGACAGTGCTAGAAGAGTAAGAAATAGAAGAACAACAGCAAGTAATAGTTCATTGGCCATGTGTATCTTTCTAGCTGACTGACTGACTGACTGACTGAGGTATGCGCTATTGAAGGTGATAAGATTTATAAAAAGGACATAAAACTGATAAGGTACTGCGGGAAGACATTGACAGTTAAAGGAAATTGATTGAAGCGAGCGGGGCGAATGAAATGTGACCCAGATTTCAATTGAAAACTTTGAAGAGAAAATAAAGTGAAACTTTAACATTCACCTAGGGGATGTTAAGGTCCATAAAACTCTTCTCTTCAGCGACTAATCACATTTAAGCACAGATATTGAAGAGATGCAACCGTAAACCTGAACCATTTGCAGACAGCATAAGCTCTATAAATTAACTCGTAACCATGGCTATCAAATGAGGCAACTCTGAAAAGGGGATGGTATAGTATCACATCATCAGTTTAACCAAATATCTGCATAGCTCTGTCTGTCTGTCTGCCTGTCAGTCCCAAAAGGGTTTGCTCGCATCCTCCCCTCGATTGCAAGTGCGTCAACATGCCACTGAAAAGGGAAGTGGGACAGTAACTACAGAAACCTCTGCTGAAAGCCGTAACCACAGGCAACCAGTGAGAAACTTCCCAAAAAATAAGCGGATTTGCAGCCTTGTCTTGGAGCTGCAATGTCAGCATTTGTGCGGCGGGGGAGAAGGAGATTTTGCTAGACGAGGCAAATTGTAGAATCGGCAGTTGGTAAATGAGACGAATCCAGCTATTATTGATATCAAAGTCCACACGTATTATACAATTTTTTAACTATGCTCTATTGACTATAATAATTATAGTTATTATTTTTTCATAATACACAATTTTAGAATTCAAATTCTCATGCTTACTTTTTGAAACCCAACTTAGCAAGACTCGATTCTAAGTAATTAATTAATGTCTACTCTCTAAAGAACATAGTAATTCTTATTATTTAATATTTATTATTAAGGTCGGGACGGCGCGAACGCCATTCCCGGCTACCAAAAATTACACGCACGAGTTATTCACATTAGGAATAATCGCAGAGGTCAACTCAGCCGAAAGTGCAATGGCCAAGCCTCACTCCGGATACACGGTTAACCTCTACGCTAGGGCTGCAAAACTATCGATAGTGGGTACATCGATAGTTTTTAATTTCGATGTTTCAAAACCTCGATGTTTTCCAAAAATATTTTAGATTGCGGTAAATACCATTTATCTTATGCTATATTAAGAAAAATATAGAAAAGGCAAACATTAATTTTGTTTGTGTAAAATAATGTTATTAATTTCTTAATAATAAACGAACAAAATTTACACTTACGCGTAGCTTGAAGCGTCACCATGCAGCAGTGATGCCAAATTGGCATTTTTTCTGATAGATTTGTCTGATTTTTAACTGCTTCAGCCGAGAAAAATCTCAAACAGCATCTATCCAAAAATCTGGCCTTTTTTAGTGTCAATTGATCATGTTAGTATTTTTTAAATTTCTTTTATGTTCCTTCAAATTGATCATCTAAAAATAAAGTGGCATCCCCTTTTGTATGTTGATTTCGATATTTTTTGCAATCGAAAGTTGAGCAAAGCGCGGTTGCTTGCTCATAATTGTGAGAAAATGCCCAAAGAAACTTATAAGTAAAAAAATATCGAGACTCTGCCGGCAATAACCCTTTTTCAGAGCTGGTTTCTTTCGCTCTGACTCTTTTATCGTTGCCTTGGTCAAACGCTGAGGGTGTTTAGTCAAGTTAGTTTGATTAAAACTAAGCTAAGGAACCGTCTTGAAATAGAGACGTTAAATGCTATTTTAACAATTAGGTTAATAAATATATATATTATATTTTTTAATTTTTCAATTATATGCATATGCATATTTTATCTTCTGCAGATTCGGGCTGCGTCGACACAAATCGTGTTGCTATTCGTACAACTTGCCTGACAAATATAGTACGTTAAGCTTATAGGCACCATGGCGACGTACAATGCCAACAAAGAAAATGAAGACGAAAAAATCATTGAAGGGGCCTTAAAACTATTAAATTAAATAAAAAAAGGAATAAACAAAATTTGGCCTATTTTCTGTCTTATTTTTTAGTTTTTTAGCCTTTTTTCCCTTTTTTTTTTGGTCGTTTTGTCATATTTTTTCAGAAAATGTTTGGCATCACTGCCATGCAGTGGAGGGCTGCCAACTCAACCACTTTGTGGCTAAAACTAGCCACTTTTTGAGCGGGCTAGCTTTTTTTTCAAAATGATCTAGCCACTTCTAGCCATTTCGTTTATTTGCACTTTGGAACACAAATTTCGGTTTGATAATGCTGCGTTTAACCAAATTGACCTTTTTTTTTTTTTTTGCTTATTAATCAAATTTTGTCGTATTTCAACTAATAATAATTGTAAAAATGGACCCAAAAAATCTGGCAGCACTGATGCAGTGAAGCATCCGATATATCGATGTTCAATTTTTAACATCGATACATCGGACCATTTTGAAAACCTCGATACTATCGATAGTAACATCGATAGTTTTGCAGCCCTACTCTACGCCAGGTAAGTATGCTTTTCCCAGCTCAACATCCGGGTTTCCATAGTCTGACGGCTAGAATCGTTTGGGAATTATAAGCAAGACAAGCAGACGATCCTGAAAGTAGGCAACGATTCTCCTCTCTCATTCAGGTAGTAATTGCAATTAGTTTGCAGGCGAGCAGGGACAACGATAACGATGTTATAAATGCCGAGCTGCCAGTCTTATAATCTCTATATTTATTCTATTTATTTGAACGGGCCTGCACATCAAAGGAACAAATGATAATTAAATTCGCACTAATCTGGCCGTAATTTATTTTATCACATGCCCATCTTCGACTTTGACGTCGTCATCAACATCCTCATCATGTTGTTGTTGTTGTTGTCTTCTTCGTTCCGCATGTACAACGCACGAAATTCCAAATCAAATTTTCATTTACTTCCCAAATAGACTCTCCCGGAAAGCAGGTTGTCCCCCCTCTCCTCTTCTCTCCTCACCCTTTTCACTTCAATCTACCCGGAACCTTGGCCGCAGCCGAAATGCTTGGCAAGCCTCTGGCGGGTTCATTGGTTGGTCGCCCAGTCGAGCATCATTAAAGAGCTTGAAAATATTCCTCCCCCAGGAATGTTGTTCTCTATGTCTCTCGACTCCCTTTTGCTGCTCACAGGGAGCATGTCCTTCTGCTCAGTGTGTGTGTTGTGTGTATGGATGGCAAATCGAATAAAATTTAGCTGACTCAATAAAAATCAAAAAGCGTTAATGCTAACGATATGACTTTAACCTGAAACCGAGTAAATTGTTGCTTGTGTCAAAGCCAACAACAACGAGGGGGAGAATTCACTCTATCTCTCTTTCCCCTCTCCCTTCTCCACTTTGTTTTCCTCTTTGTCCGTCGTCCTTGGTTCGAGAAGGGCGTAAATTTAGGCGGAAAGGCAGCAGGATATGGCAACTGGAAGCAATATTGCACCGTAATCTGACAGCGACAATTTTTGGATGCTTTCTTTTGCCACGCCACGGCGACTTTAAGACTTGCCCCGTGTTCCATTTAATAAATGATGGTAAATAAATAAGAAAACGTGGAAATGTTGTTGGAAAAAAGAACAGCAACAAGCCAAAAGAAAAGCAGCTAATGAATGGCGCCAAATGGCATGGATTGGATATTCCTTTGGTTGGCATCCTGGCAACCTTATGCTGTCAATGATCGATGGGTTAAACTGCCTCTCTCTCCATTTTTTTTTCGCTGAACATTTATTTAAATTACTATTTTTCCGCTAGATAGCTACCATAATTTATAGCTCTCTTCGTTGATTTCTTATATTTCACTTTATTCCTTAAAATAACTTGAAGGATCGGAGTTATTCGAGTTCTATGCAGTATACTCTTCTAAATTTTCAGAAAATCTAGATTTTTTGCTAAAATTTCGCTACTTATTTTTAGAAAATTCTGAGCAACGCAGGTGATGTAAGATTCTCCTGATTGATCCATTATAATGTCAATTAAATATTTTTTTGTGTACATTTATTATTAATGTCGGGACGGCGCGAACGCCATTCCCGGCTACCAAAAATTACACGCACGAGTTATTCACATTAGGAATAATCGCAGAGGTCAACTCAGCCGAAAGTGCAATGGCCAAGCCTCACTCCGGAGGAACCGCCTTCGTGATCACGGTTAACCTCTACGCCAGGTAAGTATGCTTTTCCCAGCTCAGCATCAGGGTTTCCATAGTCTGACGGCTAGAACCGTTTGGGAATTACAAACGATTTACAAAAACAAAGCCTTACGATAGGCAACAAAATGTTACTTGTAAAACTCTGTACTCATAAAATCTTTAGGAATAATTATTACTACACCTAAGGTCAAAACAGGTAGATCTTAGTAAATAATGCACAGGTAAAGTAATACAAAAGTGTTTAAGACATTCACGGATGCGTGGAAGACTTGAGACAGTTGCCAAGGCAAGATTCTTCGGCGTATTGTGGACTAGCCCTGGTACGTAAGGTATGTAACGGTTTACCGGGATCTTGGTGTTTCCTCAGTGCGCGGCTCTTAGCCCACTCGAATTGCCTTGCCATAGGTCTGGCTAGGCCTTTCCGGAGAAGGAGTCACATCTCCAATAACTGGATCTTCGGCCGGACACCTGCTGGCAGGCTGTTGCCAGACACAACCTAAAATTATTTAACACTGCCACAGGCTTAGCCCTCATCTCTATTTTATTTTTTTTTCTCAACCCCACTTTGCTAGTTCCTACATTTTACATGCCATTTATTTTTGATCCTTCACATGCCACAAAAGTACTTTAATTAGCATGAGCGTGCTCCACAAATAATAAATATTAACTTATCAAAACAAAATAACAATTAAATTAAGTAGATTATAAAAACTTAAATTTGAAAACTGAAGAGATAAGAAAAAGTGATTTAAAAATACTGAGAACAATGAAAATTTTACATTGATCCAACATTTCTTGCAAAGGATGGATTTATAAGAAGTATAAGTATTAGTTGCTTATTGAAAGGGACCTCAGAATAGCATATATGTTTTTAGCAGATCAGTTTATTATATCAAATTAGCGAGATTATTAAATTGGCATGTTGTGGATTAATTTATGTCCTCGGCAGGATAGAAGGCAACACTCGTGGGAGATTTGTAAGCGACACGCTCCACTCCACTCCACACACGCCTCCTTTTCTGTCGAAGAAGAGGGCGTTAACGCTCAGCAGGAAGTCGGCTCAACTCAACTCAGCTCAGAGCTCAGAGCTCAGAGCACGCAATTCTCCCATCGCAACTCGCATTTATATATTTATTTCAATTTTATGACTTTATGTTGCCGAAAACCAAACCACAAACGAAATGAAACTCAAATATGTACACAAAGTTTCAATGTGAACTGTGTGGGGCAGGGGCAGGAAGGGAGTTGGAAATGAATATGGAGATGGAGAAGCTGCAACTGGGAATTCTGGCATAGCTGTACAATTCGTAGAGATTAGAAAATGTTGCGCGGCATCATCAGAGAGAAACATTTGCCGCAAGTTGGGTGGTTGGGTGGCTGAGGGGGAAGAGGGTGCAGAGACACAGCTGGGATGCTGTGGGTGAGTTGAGGGCAGGGGCGTGGCACATTAACACCCACACAAAAAGTCGCGCAGACATTGCTGTCTCTGTTGCACGCGCTTCGTGACGTTGCTGCTGGTGGTGGTTTCAATATGCAACCACAGCCACTGACATGGAGCTTTAACAACAACAACAACAACAGCAACAAAAATAACAATTGTGACAACAACAACAACAGGAAAAACGACTGGGAATATTTCTTCGCTTTCCTTCGCAGCGCACGCTTCAGCTAATTTAATCTCTACAAATTGCCCGACAATCTGCACGGCATTAGAACTACACACGTGAAAAGCGCGCTGATACATGCCGCCCTCTTGCCTTCCCAACCCACTGCCAACTGCTGTAGCTGGTGCGAATTAGATTACATTGCCGGAAACTCGGCAAAATTGAAGTTTTATTCGTTTAGTTTTATTGGCCATCGTTTGTTTAAATGCTCTCTGACTGCAAATATGCGATAAGCTTGTCAGATTTACCGCTTTTCGACAACTTCTCAACTTGTCAACGCGATCACAAATCGCAATCTCAGTAGCGTATCAAAGGCGGCAATTTCAAATAGTACAATATATAATCAGTTTGCTTGTCTCTGTTTTGTTGGTTAGTGTAACGCCCACTGCATTCAATTGAACTACCAAATAAAAAAACCAGTAAAAATATCACTAACAGAAGTTACAACAGACGGCTTTTAATTGGCTTCAATGTGAGCTGGCTAATTGACATTCAATTTGGGATTAGGCTTTGTCTTGTTTCTGAATAGCTTTATAGCTATGACCTTCAATTGGGATTTATTTGTAGCTCCACACTGTCCAACTCATTAAAAATAATAATAATAAGCTATTTTATACAAATTTCAGCTCTTATTAAAAAAAATCAGTCAAAAAATTCATTTCTTAGCTATGTTGACATTGAAGTTAAGCCTGATCCACTAAAGTATATTTAAAATAATTGATTTGATTAGATTTATTCATGAAAACCCAAACAGGAAATCGAGTTTAAAATTCAAATCCGAAAATCGAAAACAAAATAAATAAATAGAATTGTCAATATATCTCTAAATAATACCAATATATTGAGTTTTCCAAAAAAAAATGATCGCGTTAAAGTATTTGAAAATCGCACATCGCCCGTTAATTGAGTTATCGATTTGTCGATATATTTTTACATCACGAATTTATTTAAAATTTTCCAAAACATTTAGCTATCCTTGAGACTATCTTCTTTGTAGAAGCTACAGATCACTTTAAGAAATCTTTAAGATGAATACCGATAGATCAAGACAGTTATTTTTGAGTTATATTCAAAAGTTCTGTACTTCAAATGACTTGAGGGACAGATTATCAATTTTTTGATGCCACATCAATTGACTTTTGCATCGAAAAATTGTTGCAACACGAACAGTTGAAATCTAACGATTTGCACTCTTGTTGAATCTATAACCACATAACAGAGAGACAGACAGACAGGCAGATAAACAGACACTCTGGCCAACTGTTAAAGTGTTAAACTTGTTTGGTAAGTGTATTTCCAGTCAATATTCACATCACGCATTCTGTGGTTATGGCGACAGTTATGGCTTTTGACAGCTGTGGACTGTGGATTGTGGATTGTGGACTGGGAATCGCATACGTAACGCTTACTTCGCACTTTTATGCTCAAACACATACACTTAAAAAAAGAACAAAGACCCAAAACTAGAATAATTCATGTCAGACATGAAAATTAAGAAGTTTATTTGAAATTAAAATTAAATTGATTAAATTAAATTGAGTATTAAAATATCACAGCGGCTTTTTCTCTAGGTGTAAACATATTTCGATACTTGTACACATTTGGGCCACGTTAATTAGCCGCCAAGACGTCGAGACTGCATGGCGTTTTTTATACTCTACTAAAAGGAATTATGTTTTTGGCTTGAAATGTGTGTAAATGTATACAGGTTTTAAATCCCAGTGTTAGAAATACATCGAATCGAAAAAAATGATTCAAAATAATGAAATATAGTCG
This sequence comes from Drosophila recens, assembly GCA_037043495.1. NCBI lineage: Eukaryota > Metazoa > Arthropoda > Insecta > Diptera > Drosophilidae > Drosophila > Drosophila recens. The sequence continues at coordinate 39,110 of JBAMBJ010000704.1, forward strand.
AGCATTCCTTACTCGAATCACCATTATCCATAAAAAACTACGATTTATAGAGACTTCGACTTATGGAATTCTATTTTTTAAGCTTATTAAGTTTACTGCCACTCCATTAAGTTCGACTGCACAGTCCACTAGAATCAAATATTTCTCAACCTAACTCGCAGGACTCTGCAAGGGTATTAAATCTTCGACGTGCCGAAAATAACCTTCCGCCTAGTTTTGAATTGAGTTCAACGACAACGACTGCGCTTGTGCATTTAATTTTAATAGTTGAGTCTTTTTTTTATCTTTTTTTCGAAAGACTCTCGTGTTACGTAACCGGCAGTGTGGGCCGAGTGACCCAGCTGCAACACTCGCCACAGAGCAAAGCAGCCACGTCGCAGCCACCTCTTGATGTGCAGCTTTTGGGCCAAGTTAGCAGTACGAGTATGTGGGAACTGTAAGCCAAGTATGACAAGACATAGCCACATTCGTTTTTGTTGTCCGACAGACGACAGTCGTCAACCGGTTTACACATTACACCATTCGCTTTTTTTGGCAGTACTCGCACTTTTTTCTCTTCAGCTCTTCAGTTCAGCTGGAGCAGTTTCAGTCAGAGTCAGAGCGACTGTCAGAGATATGAATGATTTACATTTTGTTTGTTGCGGTTCATTGGCCTTTCTAATGTCTTATCGCATTGTTTTGCATAATGCGATGAGTAATTCATGAACATAAATTATTATTGATTCTCAGCAACGGCAACGGCAAGTTGAAATATATTGCCAAAAACGTCAAGAATAGCAAATAAATCGAAAATTGTGCGGATTAAAATACAGCTCATTAAGCAAACATATTAATATACTCCATTTTCACAACGAAATTGATACACATTTTTATACATGAATACAATTTTTCATTTATTAAAGAATTTTACAATTGTTGTCTATAAACTATGCTTACAAAAGAAGAGTACAAGATACTAGAATTTTGAGAATTTAAGTCGAAATCGGAATTCGGAACACAACAGTTACTATACTCTCACAAAGCCTACTGACTAATGAAAGAATGAAAAACAACAAAAGCCCGTGTGAATCCAAGTTTTTATTATAATTTGTTGTGTGTTCCCTTTCCCTTTGTTTTGCTGCTGACCAATTGCGTGACCAAATCGTCGGTGTCAAAGGTTCAATGAACCAAAAGGCGACTTTACATTGTCAGTCTCTATCTGGCCGCGTCTAATTATGGTAATTAAGCAGCTAAAGCCAAAACAGCAGCAGATTTATGTATATGTTATTATTGACCAAAAACAATGGCTTTTCTTTGATTTCAAATTCACATTTAACCACTGTTAAAGTTGTTAATAAAGCACTAAGGCCTTAAAAAGTAGTTGGTAAAAGATATTTACGATATTCGTACATACACATGTGTGTAATTTGGTGATTGTCGTACCAGTTAGCGGTAATTATAGGTCTGAGGCTGAAATCAGCGAGCATGTAATGAGTCTGTCATAGATCTTCAACATAAATTCAGCTCATTAAGATAAATTACAAGCAATTTCTAATGGCTTTTACCGCAGCTTGTGAATTGTTTAAACAATTAGCGGCACCTTTTTGCTCACTAACATTACATACTAATTGTTAGTCATAATTAAATTGATTTATGGCGACAAGGAAAAGAGACAAAAAAGTCAAACTATAGAAAATTGCATAGCGATTTCCCGCGAAAAACTCATTTCCATAATTTTTATAATAAAATAAATTCATATATTATGAATGCAATATAATAATTGTAAAATTATAACTATTATATGTTATGATAATGAAAATTAAAATAGGAGTTATAACAATTACTGTCACTGGCATAAATTATTATCTGCCCTCGCAAGCTAATTAAAAAATATAAATCCATACTTAAAGATTAGAAAAATAAGTAAAATAATTTCTACAATAAAATCGTTATGTCAGTTGTAACTTTTAATGTGACATTGTTGCGAAATTACCAATTATTCGGTTTGTCAAGAGATACAAGTTAAAATAGGAATATTTCATTTATTTTAAATGGCAACAAAAAAATGTTTAAATAAAAAAGGTATTTCGTAGCTGTGAATTTTTATGTAAATTGTCGAATGAGTTGCGTTTTTTTAAAAGTGAAGAAGGCGTTAAGAAATTTTTTCCATTTTGAAAAAACTATTAAAAAAATCTCTAGCTATGCAAATGACGCATCAGTTTATTAAGACTACAAAAAAGCTGAGATACATTTGACGTTCATTATTTTGTAGAGCTCGCAATGGGCAGGTTTCAATTGAGCAACTTGGCAAGTTTGAAGTGCCGAAGACCTTGCCAAAAGGTGCTTCAATGAGGTAAGTTGAAGCTATTGGTAATGTTAATGGTTTTTGAATAGATATTGCGTCTTACTTCGACAGACAATTCGCAGTCATATCTAAATTATTGCGAATTAAGTACACTCCTATAAGGTGCTTGCCCAAACTATCAGGCAAGTTGGCAACTTTCATTACCTTCCTCTTCAAGATTTGATATCTTTCAGAGTCCTGTGAGTTTGGGTGAGATATCTCCAGAAAGCTCTTATTGAAATTGCTTTAATTATAGTTGACGGTATTTTCGAATCTTTTTAAATATGCTAGATATAGCGTTGAATAAGCTTAGATGGCAACACTGCTTTAAATGCTAACAAAAGTAAAAAGAGAGAAAGACAGAGAGAGAGAGAGATTGATAAAGCAACAACAATCCTTGAAAGCCTGGAAAGCTACAGTTACTTCTGATCTCTACAGAGAGAGAGAGGAGAGAGCTCATTAAGCTTACACACACACACACCCACACGTACACGCATACACATTCTCTTCATTGATTCGCTACTCACCTTGACAGACGAGGCTATTTAGCAGCGTTGCAACAGCAACAACAACAACAAATTGTGGCCATGTAATGATTAATCCTGGCGCTGTTATTGTCGCCGCTTCGCTTTTTATCCTCATTCTCCTCATGGTTGCAGTTGCTATTGTTGCAGCTGTTGTTGTTGTTGCTGCTGTTGTTGCTTCTATTTGTTCCTGACGACGCGTTTTTCTCCACACTAACGGCGTTTCCATGCCGAAATTTGGCGCTTTCTTTCCCAATATTATATAAAAAAAATCCTCTCGAATATTTGACGCTCCTTTTATTGCTGTTTATTGTTGTTCAATGCTGGACACTCACTTGTTTGTGTGTGTGCTTTCTTTGTTTGTATGTATGTTGGTGTTGCGGGGGCGAATTTCAGGTGGGATGCTGTATTTTTTTTCTGTTAACGTGATCTTTTCGCTGCTTAAAATCAAATTTTGGTGGGTGTCTTTTCTAGTTGAGATGTTTTCCAGAATTTGGCGGCAAATCGTTTGATTGTTTTCCTTTCTCATTCAAGGTCTCACATCTCAATGTACACACACACACGCGCACTCGCCTTGGTATTGGTGCAGGCTGCGTAAATGAGTGTGAGGGCTGTATGTGTGTGTGTGTCCCTTTTGTGTAGTGGTATTTGCAAGTTGCTCCACAAAATGGCGTAGGTTTTATCGCTTTTCTTTTTCTCTCTTTATTCTTATCGGTTGTATAAGTTTTTTTTTATTTTATAATTTATTTACTAGCTACATGGATTTTTAATTGATATTTGTTTTTTTACTTATTAATTTCTTTTAGAAATCTTCTAGTTATTGCACAATTTCACTTTATTGTAGTTTTGTTTGGAGATTTGTTTTTTTTTTCTTTTCTTTCTTTAAATTATATAAAAATGAAAACAAAAAGTTTTTATTTGGGCTTTGCCCATTTCAAAATATTCGTTTATAACGGCACACTATTATTATTTTATTATTATCATTGCACACATTTAATTAAACTTTCAAAACTCAAGCAAAGTTTATTTTAAATCTTATATTAAAATACTTTTGTTGTATTGCAATTGTTGTTGCTTAGCTGTTATTGTAGTTGTTGTATACTTTTTGATATATGTATTTTTATTTTCAACGCCAAAATGTGTGAAAGAGAATGAGCAAATGAAGAAAGCGTTTTAAACGCCGCGACTCGTAAAACGCGCGTCAGGAACAAGCTTCGGCCTCAGACTGAAAGCCGCGTAAATACAATTCTGTTCGTTTCCCCATTTTCTGCGTAGCCCACACACGAAAAGGTCGCCCCCAGCTTTGAAACGTGTGGCAGCCTTGGTTCAGTCAGTCTTGGGTAAAAAGGAGAGCTTCACACATTAATAACTAGATGGCGCCACAAAGCTACGGTTAAATTCAAATATTGTTCGACCTAATGTATGTGAAGGAATTTATTTCAAATATAACATGCAAACTGATTTATCCCAGTTGGGCGGGATAAAGTTTTAGTTTTAGTTTTTTCATTGAACTAAATTGACTTTGGCAAGAAATAAAGTTGTAGTTAGGGTGATAACTCATTTAAAATATGTCAACAGCAAAAACCTTCATCGAGCGGAGGAGTCACAAATACACGGACACAGACACACATACATACATCCATACACAAAATGGGGAACGTCGTATCCGGCAAAATCATGAGAAAACTATTTGTATTTACTACGACCCCAAGGCTATACAGGGTGCCTAACTTTCAATGAGAAGAGACAGAGAGAGAGAGAGAGAAGAGTCTTAACTGCGCATGCACCTGCAATACAAATACAACTGTAATATTACTTATATCTACGACCTTAAAAACCGGCTTGGCATATCAACAATAATAATTATAAATCAAATATTTAGTAACACGGTTAGTTAAAAATTGAAAGTCTTTTCATTTTATCCTCAAACTTAAATGATTTTAAGTTTTTAACGGAAGGGTTTCTAAAGTGAATCTCAAACTGTAGTTGCTAGCGCCATCTATATGCAGCAATTCTGCGAGTTTAAGTTAAGCGACACAGCGGCGAGCTCGAGAACCACGAGTCGTGATTCGTTTTATTGAACGATTCGAGTAGTTCAATACAATTTACACGGAACGACACAGTTAAAGCTTTAAAAATTTAAGAAAATACCAAAAAAATAATTATTTTTGTATAGAATTTAATCTGGCTATCGTCTTTTTTCTGTGAGTATAGGGCTGTCGCATTTTAAAACTATCGGCGATTAGAGTTGGGCTCTTTAGTTCAATTTGCTGAATAAGCTCAATCGTTCATTTCTGTTTCTCTTTAATAAAATGTGTTTTAAGTTTTGAATTAAAATAGACGATAAATGCCAATTAGATTCAGAATTATCTTTTAATTTGTTTGGGTTTGAGAAAAAAGAGTAAATTGTTTTATTATTTTGGGCTTAAGTAACCTTATACAATGCTCGAAACTTAAAAATATATGAAATCAAAACATGTTAATAAAGAAGATATTGAATCCAATCGGGGAACTCCGTGTATATATTTCTAATTGCACTTCTCTACAATATTTAAATATTTTTAAAGCATTTTCTGACCAACTGCGAAATGAACGATTTAGTTCATCATTGACTGAATAAGTTCATTCGTTCATCTTAACGAAACGACACAACTCTAATTCTGAACGATTCGTTGTGAAGAGCGGACGTGTTTTCCTGTAGCGTTTTTACATTTACAAAATTATTTGTAATAGAATATACAGATTATTAAAACTGTAGAAGAAATGCAAACAAACAAAAAAAACAATGAACTAATGTAAAGACAAAACGCGAGTACTTAAAAAGCGGGTTCCCCACGTGGAACTCCATTATTTTCGTTTCCTAATTTTATGATGTGTGCTTGTGTGTGAGCAGCTTTTGGGCGGCGAGTAAGTACCACCGACGGACGGACAGACAGAGAGACAGACCAATACAGGCAGACAGACAGGGACAGGCGACAGGCCGAGCTGCAAACGCAACGGCAAAGGCAACGGCAAACAAACACAATAACAACAACAACCAAACGCTTCGGAAAAAAATATCAAATAGGAAGGAAAACAAATTCAATATAAAAGAAAAATAGAAACGGAAACAGAAAAATAACAATACAGCAAGCTTTGCTTAACAATTCCGTTGGAATTGACCAAATTGTACATGCAAAATTAAAGCAAACATTTATTTTTTTCTTTTAATTATAGAGAAAATTACCGTGAAATTTTAGCAGTACTTGTTTCAATAATAATTTTAAACGTCTGTGTATGTGTGCGTGCTCGTCTTTCGTCCACATAAATGTCGATGTACGTTAGCATATGCATTCGTTAATTATACATGCGAAAAATTTCAAATTCAAACAAAACAAAAAAAAGGAAACGAAACGCATTTATTTTTTTTTTTTTGCTGCAACTTGCAAAATTTTATGAAAGAAACTAAGGCAAAATCAAGAAAGAGTTTAATTATCATTCGAGTTTGCGTACTACGACAAATTCCAAGTCTGACAAAGGAGAAAGGAGAAGAAGGAAAGAGAGAGTAGAAGAATTCTCTCCCAAGTATCGAGAAACAAACGTAAACGTAATAAAAACAAACGCGCGTCGCTTTGTCTCTTTGTGCCCTTTTCGTCGTGGGGCCATCGCAAGTGTAAAAAAGACAACAACAAGAACGAAGAAGTGCATAAAAAGCAGCAGCAAAAGGCAACAACAAAACAAACAAACAACTTTAGCGGCAGAGTTCGGCACTGGATAGAGAACAAAAGCGCAGGCAGCGGTAAGTAAAGCCACTCTTCTTCCCCCATTCTATTTAAATAGTAGATAACAAACAAATTTAATATTTGCTTTTAGTTTTTATTTATTGTCCTTTCGCTTTCCCACACTCGCTTCATTTGCCTACTTCTAATTGGGGGGACATTCAATCGCTCAACATTTCCAATCAGATTTAGTAATTCTGCGGATCTTGTTTCGCCACTTGTTTCACCCACACAAAGACGGCGCTGCCAACTGGTTTTTCTTTCTTCTCTCTTGTTTACAAACAAGGCAAGTGCGAAATGTTTTCAACCGAGTTGCAGTTTCAGTTTTCTATTTCTTGTAGACACGCAACCAGTAAAAATGTTGCACTTACTGTTAGAACCGGTTTTTCCCCTTTCGGTGACCACATTCGATGAAGATGCACCTTCGCTGAATGTGGGCCGAGAAAAGTGCAACGGCGAATACAAAGACGTAAACCAGCAAACGTAGACAACAAACAGATCCAAACAGCAGCCGCTTCTCTCCCACGCAACGTTGTTGTTGTTGGTTTTGCTTACGTTTCTGCTTCGCTCAAATTGGCTTTGTGGTTGCTGCTGACTAAGAGCGCCACCTGTTGTTGTGTGTCATCAACTGTGTATAGCTCTTTATTAATATTTGCTCTCTCTATCTTCTTGTTCTTCATTTACTTTTGATAAAAGTAAACGATAAGTAAAACGTCTTCACACGCCCCATACGTGACATCATGCCAATTGATGAGCTCAATTAACAACAAAACTGATCGAGAGTCGCTCTCCTGCTCCTGCTCTACCTCTCTTTCTATGCATTCCAATTGGAAAATTTGTATTTATTGGTTTTCTGAGAGTATGAGAGACGCAAGGACACAATATCTTTCAAGATCGTTCAGTGATATCGATAAAGGTATCGATATATTAAAACATTCAATATTTACATTTTCCCTTCGATTGACATCACTCATAAACCCTCTTCGCTTTAAAACGACAGGGTCTAAAAATTATATAAAAAATAAACAAAATATAAATTAAAATGTTAGTCTGCTAGAGCTTTAAGTATATCTAGTGCTTTTTTTATTGGTTGCTTGCTTAGTTGTAATTTACTTGGTTTTTATGCATTCAAATAATTTGCATGACATTTTTTTTTATATATTTTTTTTATTTTTATTAATTTTTGCACGATCATTCATCGCATTTCCCATTTCCCATGGCTTTCAATACTCTTAATGCGTTTCATTTTCCATTTTCATCTTACTAACAATACAATTTTGTACATTTTTCGTTCTGTTCCCGCCTCCCGCTTTCTCTGTGTGTATGTGTGTGTGTATGTGTGTGTGTGCGTGTGTTTGCGACTGTGTGTGTGTGTGTTTAGATCAAACGAAGGTCCTTCTATGTTCATGCCAACGGGAGGGGGTGGGAAGGGAAACAGGCCACAGCAGAATCACAACAACAACAGCAACAACCATCAGAGCCAGCAACATCATCATTCGCACCACCAACACCACAACCAGCAACAACAACAACAGCAGCAGCAGCAGCAACAGTCGCGTTTATCGCATCTACAGCAGCAACAGGATCAACAACAACAGCAACAACAGTTGCAACAACAGCAAGCGACACACGCTGTGATTGTGCCACATCATCACCACCCCCTAGCCCCGCAACAGCAGCAGCAGCAACAGTTGCAGCCACAACAGCAACAGTTGCAGGCAGCACCACCACATCAGCAGCAGCAGCAACATCATCAGCTGCAGCAACAGATCATCTTCTATTCGAGCCAACCGCCGCCCTCTTTATCCGCCTACGCCAGCCACGCCCCCCACGTCCAACACGCCCCCGTCGTCAATCACTCATCATCGAGCAGCAGCAATGGGAGCAATGGCGGCGCTGCTCTGCAATTGAGTGGCGCCGCCAGCAACAATACGCTGGCTCATCACAATCATCCTCACCATGCTGGCCAACACAATCATCTAGGCCAACATCATCATCATCAGGGCCATAACCATCATGTTGCCGGCAGCAACAGCAATACCAATCTGGTGCGTGCTCTCAGCAACACGGCGACATTGCCGCCACATTTTACGCAATCAGCTGGACTGATTGCAACACCGGCAACAGCAGGAGTCGGAGTGGGAGTGGGCGGGGCAGGAGGCGGTGGGGCAGGCAGTGCCACGTTTATGTCCACAGCTTATTTGCCTTTCAATCATCCGGGACAATTGATGGGATTCGCAACAAATAATGCAACAGCAACAGCTGCTGCTGTCGCCGGTTACTACCCAACAGCAGCAGCAGCAGCGGCAGCAGCAACACAACAGAAGCAACAATTGCCGGCGGTGCAACAGCAACATGGAGTGGTTGCTGGTGCAGCACAGCCGCAACCGATCGCCTACTATCATGCACCGCAGCTCAACAACACTGGCGGCAACAACAGCGGCAACAACACTGGCAATAACAACGCCAACAACACTGGCAACAACAACAGCAACACACAACGCGTCAACTTGCGTGGTGGAGGACAACATCAACACCAACAACACCAACACCGTTCAACACCGCCACAACAACCCAGTTACTTTAACCCCTATGCAGCAGCAGCACCGCCGCCCCAGCCACGCCCCCAGGTTGCCACAGCGGCAGCCGTGACGCCCATTTTGAGTACACGCAATAATGCCTTGAACGGCAACCCGGCATTCCACATGCAGCCCGCATATTGTCCCAGTTTGCCCTGTCCCAGTTTGACGACGGCACCACTGATAGCCGCCGCAGGATTGACGGCACCACCGTCTGCCTCGTCGACGGGACTGCACACGTATGCGCCACATTTGCAGAGCAGCGGCGTCGCAGTGGGTGCAGTGGGTCCAGTCACAGTGGGTGCAGTCAGTGCATCCTACTCCTCGACATCGCTGCACAGTGCACAGTCGGTAGGTGGGCAGGACAAGGTGAAGGAGCGTCGTCATGCCATACCCATCATACATCCGGTGACCCAGGAGAATGTCCTTGATCCCAATTCGTCGGTGTTCAACAAGAAGGATTCCAATTGCACCCTGACCTCGAGCACGGGCAGCGATGTCAGCATAACACAGCATTATCTAAGGCACAAAACTGATGAAGGAGCGGCAGCAACAGGAGCAGCTTTCAAGGTGGATCATCAAATGCAAACGGAGCTGGCAACACAGTCATCCACCATGGCATTCACTCCATCAAGTGAAGCCTCCACATTGCCGCTAACTGATGAGGATAAGGTCAGCGTCATTGTCAAGGATATACTGGCCAATTCCGGCAATCCCGACGAGCATCTCAGCTTTTTGCAGTTTAACGACGGTAAGTCGCCTTTTTTGTATAAGATAAAGATAAGATAAATATGAATAATTCATTTAATCACAGTGGATAATACATCGGAGCATACGCCGGAGATGTCGAGCAATACAGTGGAGACGTATTTCATCAATGAGAACTCGGAGATGCCCGTGATGTTCCAAGAATCATTAAAAAACAAGGCACAGACGCGTCCCAAGTCGGCAAACAAGCAGAGTAAGTTGGTTGACATTTGCCTTAGAGTGGATATAAATCATATTAAACTGTTTGATTGAAGGTACTGCCACGCCCACATCGATAGCAACGGCCGTTGCCGAGGCAGCAGCTGCTGGCAGCGATAAGAGCATTTCCGTAATGCCCAGCATTGAAAAGCAGTCGGCGGTTGAGTTGAGTCCCACAAAGCAAGTGGCGGCAAAGCAGAAACCAATTGTCCAAAAGCAGCAGCAGCAACATCAACAACTGCAACATCAACAACAACAAGCATCGTCTTCTTCATCTGCTGCCTCAACGCCCACGCATCAGTTAAAATTGCAGTCACAACACCAGCAACAACAACAACAGAAGCCAACAACTTTGGGTGGTGGCAAAGCAGCAACAGTTGCTGCTGCAGTTGCAACACCAGATGTTGCCGCTGTGCAGCCAAATAGCATGAGCAAGAAGAGTCAGCGCAAAGCGCAGAAACGCAAGGAACAGGAGAAGAAGAAAAATCAAAAGGCAACAAGCACAACAACAGCAACAACAACTGCCACCGGCAGCAGCAGCAGCAGCAACAACAGCAATGCCAAAAATGCAACCAATGCTATAAGTAACAACAACAATGGTGCATCATCAACAACAACAGCAGCAGCAGCAGCAACAACTGACAACAGTCTCATATTTGTGACAACAACAACTAAAACTAAAACGATAACAACAACAACAACCACGACGACTGATAAGCTTAGTGCAACAACTAGTAATAACTCTAGCATAAGTTTTAGCCTAAGGAACAAGAAACCCAAAGATGATGATGGCCAAGATGATCAGGAGACGAGTCGTAAGTAGCACCAGTTTAAGCTTGTTCAATTCATTATTATTGCATTACAAAACATCATTACTTTCTCATTATCATTCGTTTTTTTTATAATCAATTATTATCATTAAAAAAATAATAATGAAAATATAGTTTTTAAAAAAAATGCATTATGCTTTAAAATATGTACGATAATGAAATCAAATTTCATTAGCATTAAAAAAAAGTTATTTTAATGAACAAGAACTTTCATTAACATAAAAAATAGCAATGCTAATAAAAGTCAAATTTCACTTGCATTATAAAAAAATGTTAGTAAAAAATTAAAAAAAAAATTAATGATGATTAATGGTTAAGAAAGGATAATGCTGATACCTATCATTAATTTAAAAAAAATGCATTATGCTTTTAAATATGTAGGATAATGAATTCAACTTTCATTAGCATTAAAAAAAACTATTTTAATGAATAAGACCTTTCGTTAACATTAAAAATGGTAATGCTTATAAAAGTCAAATTTCACTTGCATTAAAATAAGAAATGTTAGTACAAATATTACCATTCAAAAAAATTAATGATTAATAATAAAGAAATTAAAAAAAATGCATTATGCTTAAAAAAATGTATGATTATGATATCAAATTTCATTAATTAGAATTTGAATAGCATTAAAAAAAGTAATATTAGCTAATGAAAGAATTTTTCTATGCTATTGAAATGTGATTTTTTATTAACATAATTTTTTTCAATGCCAATGAAATTAGAAATACAATTTAATATGAATCTCTCTTTATTTCAGTTGACAACAAGGATAAACTTGGGACTGATAGGCACTTGGCCAATGAGGACATTGTGGCACAGTATTTGCAAAAGAGTTTCGACGATACGCCCAGCTATGCGGAGGCACAATTGGAATTCCTCAACAGCAGCAGCTCCGTGTGTGAGGACGAGAGCTCCTACAAGGAGCAATCGAGCATCACGAACGAGAAATGCGACGAGAGTGCGATGAATGTGGGCGAGCTGAAGTTTGGTGACTTTAACGAGGAGACGGCAACAACAGCGCCCAGTTCAAGTTCTAGTTTTATATGCAGCTCGACTTGGTCGAGTTCACAGCCAGTGGAGAGCATCAAAACGGCGGATAATGTGGACTGTGCGCCACAGAAGAATGAGCTGCCCACTGTGGACAGTGGCAACAGTATCAACACCCACAACAACAACAGCAAGAAGAAACAGCCGGAGAAAGCAAAGATCAAGAGCGTGTCCAGCTCAACAAATTCAGCAGCCAGCAGCAAATTCATACGCTACAACATTGAGGAGCTGCGCGAACTGTCCAAGCTGAGTGATTCCCGTAAACCGCCGTTGGTGCCGTGCCAGAAGGGCGACTGCATTGCCCAGTTGTTTGTGTCGCGACAATCGCAGCAGCAGCAGCAGCAACATCATCATGGCCACCAGCAGTATGGTCAGCATGGCCATGAATCCTTGGACTACATGTCTGGCAAACGTGGCGGTCGTGGTCACGGCCATGGCCCGAATAAGAAGCATCATGACAATTACCAGTCAATGGGCGGCGGCAACGCCAGTGGCAACAGTTCCAATGCCGGCAACAGCATGGGCAACCAATCCAATCAACGTTACATGGACATTATACGTGTCCAACTGTCGCTCAAAGAGGAGATTAAGCTATCGGAATGCGAGAATGCCTGGCAACCGGAAACACTGCGTCGCATCTCGATGTATACGACGACGCCAACGACATCGACGGAGCAACAGGGGGACAAGCAGCAGGATAAGGACAAGGATAGCGACATGGAGGCGGTGCTCAAGAAGGTGCGCGGCATTCTCAACAAACTCACGCCGGACAACTTTGAAGTGCTGCTCAAGGAAATGTCCAGCATCAAGATGGACACACAGGCCAAGATGACTAATGTAAGTAGGGATGGCACGATTAATCATATGATACACAATAATCGATTATTTTGCTTCCATTGGCGATTTAATTGTATCGTAAAATGTGTTGCGATTAATTGAAACACTAATCGATTATTCGATCAAATAATCGCGTCGTTGCCAACATTTTTTCAGGGAAACACACATGGAGATTTTATTCCAAAAAAATAGTAGCAAAAATATATTTGAAAATTTTTTTTTGCAGTTACTCTTAGAATTGTTTAACAAAAATTTCTGCATCAAAATATTTTTTGTGAAAAATCGAGGAAAAAAAAGTTCAAAAAGTAGACTTTTACATAAATTTGAAATTTTCGAAGGGTACTTAATGGATTAAAAAATGTTTTGTGTCATTCAAACGGAATTTAAATGACCTTTCCAGTGATGAAAATATTAATTATGTTAGCGATAACGGCTCAAATAAGCCTTAAATGTCCAAATTTGACCAGCATACTTTAAGCTGTGAGCCACTGTATTTATATTTTTTGGGCAATTTATTATTGTTCTTAATTTTTTTTGCTATACAATAATGGCATTGCGTTACACAATATTTTAAAAAACTATAACAAAAATTAATCATTTGATTAATCGATTATTTTTATTTGTCGTCGATTAATTGCAATTAATAATCGCGTAGCTTAAATTAATCATATGATTTAATAATCGATTAATAAATTTTTTTTGCCATCCCTAAATGTAAGACCGTTTAAACTTGACCTAATTCCAATCTAATCATCATTCCTTGTACTTTTCAGGTAATGCTGCTCATCTTCGAGAAGACGATCAGTGAGCCGAACTTTGCGCCGACCTATGCGCGCTTCTGCAAAGTGTTGTTCCACGAGATCAAGGCGGAGAACAAGTCGCTGTTCACCAGCTCGCTGATCACGCGCATTCAGCACGAGTTCGAGTCGAATGTGAACGATGCGAATGCCAAGGCCAAGAAGCTGCAGCCCACGCAGGAGCGCATCAATTCCTGCACAGATGCAGCCAAGAAGGCCGAGCTGCGTGCTGAAATGGAGGACTTGGAGTATCAGTTTAGACGGCGGGCGTGGGGCACAGTGCGTTTCATTGGCGAACTCTTCAAGCTGCAATCGTTGACCAGCGATCGTGTGCTGCACTGCATCGAATCGCTGCTGGAGCATGGCTGCGAGGAGAAGCTGGAGTACATGTGCAAGCTGCTGACGACAGTGGGGCATCTGTTGGAGGCAGGTCCCTCCGAGCAGTATCAGAGCGGTGTGCGCATCGAGAAGATCTTTCGCCGCATCCAGGACATTGTGCAGCGTACGCGCAGCACCGCCAACCAACGTCATCAGCATCAGCATCAGCTGAGCATCAAGTTGAGCAGTCGCGTGCGCTTCATGATGCAGGATGTGCTCGATTTGCGTGCCCGCAGCTGGGATCAACCGGCGGGCACAACAACAACAGTCAACAGTCGTCAGCGTGATTCCAACAAGTCACAACAACAGCAACATCAGCAACATCAGCATCAACAGCAACAACAGCGTGGCAACAATTCACAGCAGCAGCAGAACTATCAGTATCAACAGCAGAAGCATCACCATCATGGCCACGACGCTGGCAATTACTTTATGCAGAAAATGTCCAAGTCACAGCAGCAACAGGAGAATCAATCCCTGAGCATAGATCCCAACAAGCTGCGCTTCAGCAGCAGCATCAACAATGACGATGTCAACGCCAAGCTCGGCAATTCATCGCATTATCAGTGGCGCAATGTGGGCAATCGTCCGGTTGCAGCTGCTCCAGCTGCTCCTGCTCCGCCCGTGCCCACGTTATTGAAGCGTCCGACAAGTGGACAACAACAACAAAACACGTTCTCCTATCCACCCTATCAGCAGGTGCCGCCGCCAGTGTTGCCCACACCGATTAACCAACGCAGCAGCAACAATAATCACACGGAAATTGTGTCCCATTTGGATGGCAAACAGTGTCAGGCGCTGCTCACCAAACTGGTGGAGGAAGTGGTCAGCTCGAGGGATTGGCAACAGGAGGTTTTGGCCATTTGGCGACAGGCCACAAACAAACAACAGGATGCCGAAACTGTTATACACTATGTGCTAATGGACTATGTGCATCGGGCGACGGTGAAGCGTCCACAACGCTTGGCCTGTGCCAATGTCTTTGCCCATTTGATGCAGCAGCAGATCTTTGACTTGACCAATTTTCAACAGGCCTATGGACGCTTCGGCGAGGAATTTCCTGATCTGTTGGTGGATGTGCCCAATGGCTGGACGTATGTCTTTGAGTTTCTGGGTCCCATCATGCACGACGGCCAGCTGGGATTCAAGGATGTCTGGCAGCGACGCTGGCTGGAGGACGCGCAGTTTACGGAACGTTTTGTGCGCTCCTTTGTCAGCTATTTTGTGCAGGAATTTGGCGCTGGCTATGCGCACAAATTGTGGCATGTGGACAACAAGCTGGATCGTGGACAAATCTTTTGGAGCGATGCACGCAAATATCGTGACTTTGTGCAGGCGAACAGCTTTCAGTTTCTCGAGCCGAACACGGTCAGTGCCGGCGGTCTGCAGCGGTCAAAGGTCACGCGCACACCGGCCGAGCATGTGGACAGGATTAGCTATCTGCTGAGCCTGTCCAGCGATACGGCCATTGACTATATCAACACCAACGTGCATATTAATGACAATTTTGTGCGACAACTAACGAAATTCCTGTGCTGCGACTTCGCGCTGACGAACAGCAACAGCAACAACAACAATCAGCAATTGCAACTGAATGTGGAGGCATTCAAGAGTCAGTGCATCCCGTTGCTGCGTCTCTGCATCGATGCCCAGGAGGCACACGAAGTGGCCTGCATCGATGAGATTGTGGACTCCTTGAAGGAGCATTTCCTCGTCGAGGTGGAGGATGATGCGATGGCCGCTGGCGAGACCATCTGCAGCACCCTGAGTGTTCTCTACGACTGTGAGGTGATCGCCAAGGATTCATTTGACAAGTGGATCAAGCGGGAAATCGAACAGAGGTCGGACAATTGGCATCGACCCTTGTTGGCCAAATTGCGAGCGTTTATCGAGGAAATGTGAAGAGAACCCAAGAATATATACAAAATGAGAGCAGTAAATAAACCAAACAACATCAACAATACCAACAACGAAGCAAGGACAAAACACACATAATTATATATATATGTATATATATATATGTCTATGTAAATGTCTATGTATATGTATATATACATATATATATATCTGTATGACATTTTAGTCAATTCATACACCACGCGCGGTCGTATATATACATATAACACACATGGACACATGAATATAGACACTCTCAATCACACACATAATTTCAACACTGCAGAGAAATCGAGAAACAAACAACAACCATGATTATAAATTTCTGCAATAAAAAAAACATAGGCAAAAACAAAAAAAGAATCTCGGAAAACAGAAAAAAGGTTAACTTTAAGGCAGGGTATATATTAAAATATATATAGAATTTATGAACACAAATTATTTGATTAACCTACTTTAAAACTCTACAGTATTTTATTGTTTCCTTACAAAACTTGAGAAAAAAGAATCTGTTTATTTGTTCATTTCGTTTTTTACCTTTCAGTACAAACAATTCTTATGAATCTGCATTATTTGACTTTTGACTTATTTGTATTCTTAATCGTACACTTATTATAGTGACTATTTAATTATTATGAAATTTATTTATGTGATTTCCATGCAAAAGGCTCAAACCAAAAGCAGGCACTTATTTCCTTAGAAACGAATCTATTGCTATTTAAAAATATTTCGAGGCTTAGACTCAGAAAGAATGAAAGCAAGTATATAATGAATGTATACAAGTATAATAATAAATAATAGGTATACGTAAATAAACAATGTAAATTATAGCGAGAAAAGACATGTAAAGTATCTACATAAATATATATATATATATCTATTTAGTATACAATGCATGACATACAAATAATCCAAAGATACAATTTAAAAAACTAGCTGTAAAATGAAAGGACAAAATACAACAACTTTAATTTAGAAATTTAAACCAAATTGACAAACTATATTTATGTATTTCACTGCAAACATAAACAAAATCGTAAATCGTATATGAAAACACATAATAAGAATGAAAAGCAAAAACCAAGAGCTCTAAGCCGCCTTGAATTAGTTATTTTTATAAGAACTCAAAAAAAAAGAATTAAAAAAAACAAATACAAAAAAAAAAGAAAAGAAAATGTAAACAAATTAATTTCAAAAATTAATATTTAAATAGTAAAAGATTTTCACAGCTCTATATAAAATATATAATTATTTTTTTTTTAGTTATTCTCTTAATTTAAACACTAAAAGTGAAAATGGTTTGCGGCAAAATGCAAAAAAAATAAAATTAAATATAAACATATTGTAAACAAAAGAAAAGTGTTAGTTAAGAAATTGTAAAGTCGCTTCTGGCACTAAAAAAAAAAGCAAAATAATTATAGTTTAAAGCCAAGCTAAGATCTGTTTCCGACTCTGATCGATTAGCATTCGAATTCAATGCAAGCATTTCAAATGTTTAGCCAAATTCTGGGATACATTTTTCAAAAAGAAAAGTCTTTAAATTATAGTAATAACAATGCAAAATAATAATAATAATAATAATAACTTGAACTGTGAGCATTTTTAGCAAGGAAGCAAAAGCAACAACAATTAAATAATAATAAAAATTAATAATTAAAAGCGTTAATAAATTTCAATACACAACAACAAATTATAAACAGCAAATAATTAAATTAAAAGTAAAATTTAAAGTAAAAGTAAATATAAAAATAAAGAAGAAAACAAAAGAAGCAAAACAAAAACAAAAAACAAATAAAACCCAAAGGCGTTTCAATCTGGGGACAGCCAAAGGAGCGCATGATTATGAAAAACACTCAAAAAAAGAATAACACTCACGAATCACATTCACACACTCACTCAAGCAATTCATGGTGAAGGCTGCATTTAAGTTAAGAGGTTTTTAAGCAGACTTAAGTTAAGTTTTAACATATAAACAGAAAAAAACTGTGCTAATTATAAATTATTTCTTTTAAATAGATTAACAGGACAAGATGGAACGACGTGGACGCATTCCCGTGGCCAAGTTTCGCACGCAGGAGGCCAAGACGCGTAGTCGGAGTCGTGTGCGTGAACCGGACTATAATGAACAGGATCCGGAGCACGATATGTTCACGCTGCTCGAGGATAACATTGCCCTGAAGGAGGAGAACAAGGCGCTCAAACTGGAGATTGAATCGCGTAAGTTGTGCCCCCTTCAATAAGTGAATCTTCGACTTATTTCGACAATTACTTGGCAGACAAAACAACGCAGGAGGAACAACAGTTGCAGCACGAGAAACTCTGTGCCCAGCTGGAAGTGTTGCAGCAACAACAGTTGAAGTTCGATACCGAAATCAAGGAACTCTCGGCCAAGTTTAGCAAGACACTCAACGAACGCAATGCTCTCGATAAGCTGCACAAAATGAAGGTGGATCAAATTCAAAAGTAAGATCAGAGTTTTTAACTTTTTTAGCTTTATAAATGATTTCATACTTTTCCCCTTTCAGTCTCACCAGTGAGCTGGAGCACATGCGTACGAAACAGCAGGAGCACTCTGGAGCTAATCCTCCCGCCGCTTTAGTTGGCTCCGTGGAACTGCGACGCAATCTGCTCAAGATCCTGCAACACGGCAGCACTGATAGCGGCGAAGTGGCCGTCAATGATGATCTGGACAGCTTGATTGATGTCGACAGCAGTCCAGGTGTCAATATAACCAATGCTTTGGTCGAGCGTCTTGTTGCCGAGTTTCTGGCGCTTAAACATGCCACAAATGGCGTCGATCTGCAACTTTATGAGGCCAATGAGAAGATAGCGGAGTTAGTGGAGCATGTAAGAATAAACATTTCTCAGCTGTTTGTAGAACTTAAATAAACAATTTATTTATTTACTTAGCAACATTTGCTCGAGGAGGAAAACGAGACGCTGCGCACAGAGAATGGCAATCTGACCAAGGTGGCCAAATTGCTGACAGAGAACATGAAGGAGAGCGTGGAGACGAGTCAGAAGTGAGCTGAGCATCTCTAACTCAAGTGTAACTTTCACTAACAACATTTGGTTTATTTATTCATCAGAATGGAGGCCGCTTTAATTAAGCTAAAGCAGCGCAATGATGAGCTCACGGCCAAGACAAGGGATCTAACCGATGGTCAGCTAACGCCAGTGACGCCAGCGACGCCTTCGCCCACCACATTGCAGTCGGAGGCGGAGTTCGAGGAGATCAAGGATCAGGTGCAACAACAGGCGCGTGAACACAATGAACGCATTGTGGAAATGGTAAAGCAGCAAAATTCTAAACCAACTGGTGATGGTTAAATACCTAATACTTAATCTTTATCTAAACTTTATCTATCTCTCTTTATCTCTCTACAAACATTTACCAAAAAAGCAAACACGCAGCGTGTTTAACATTTTCAAACCGTTTTCGAACATGTTCAAAAGCAATTGAATATGAACTGAAATCGGCGCACACATAGAAACACACACATTTCTTCACCTTTATGTACCCTTATTTAGTATATATGCATGGAATCGGTCCAGCTGTTTGGTTAGTTGTAACTCCAACATCCAAATCCTTTCAACAGTTTTTGAAGTCACTGAAAAATATTGAAAACGTAAGCGGAGAACGCTTGCTTGCTTGCTTTCTCTCTCCCACACGCTCTCACTCTCTTTTTTGCTCTAAGTGTTGGTCTCAGTGCTGCCAGTATTTCTAGCGTAAAAAAGCAGATTTTGATTAAAAAAAGTAGCTAGTTATGGATAAAAAATCTGAATAGTGCTCAACATTATTTTTCAAAAATGCAATACATTTTCAATATTGATAGAATCTTTATAATTTTCGGGCTCCGAGTTCATTTAAAAATGTTTGAGCAATATTGTTAGTTGTAGAAAAGTTTCAGAATTAAAAAAAATTTAAATTATATGTATATAACCAACGAAAAAAGTCACCTTATTAACATGTGGCTCTTGATTCAAAAAAAAAAACAAAAGATTTTTTTTAATAATTTTATTTTTATTTGGAAAGGTCGTTTAAATTCCGTTTGAATGATGCAAAAATTTCCTTAACCCATTAAGTACCCATTGAAAAATTCGAATTTTTGTAAATAACTACTTTTTCAATTTTTGTCCTTGATTTTTTCCATAACAATTTTTTGATGCAAAAAAAATTCGGGAAACAAATCTAAGAGTGACTGCAAAAAAAATTTTTAAAAATATTTTTGGTAGTATTTTTTATGATTTTTTGAAAGTTGCTAAAAAGCTAAAAAGGAAAAAGGGGTTAAAAATGAATTTAAACAACCTTTCCAAATAAAACTAAAATTATTAAATAAAATCTTTTGTTTTTTTTAATCAAGAGCCACATGTTGATAAGGTGACTTTTTTCGCTGTCTATATTTGAATATTCTAAATTTTGAATTATTTCTGACTGCTTCTAATATATTTTAAATCAATAAAATAAGTATATTAAAGTTAACTGGTAGTCGGAAAATGCGAATTAATTGTTTGCAATAGCTAAAATAGTTTTCCAATCACTAAGTTGCAATAACTACCTACTTAATGGCTAAAATGGCAACACTGATGTACTCCAGCTCCAACTCTTTCGCTCTCTATCTCTGCTGCACTAACTCGCATTGCAAGGCATTTTAAACTAATTATTATTCAACTAATTTTCTGCCCCGCCCCACGCCCCTCGCCCTGCTGTCCGCCCCTGCTCCAACAACAACTCGTAGCAAAATCTTATGGATGCGGCTATTGCAAAATCTACTAACGATGAACTAAAACAATTACAAGTTAAGTTGGAAATCCTCGAGGAGCAACTGCAGCTGGCATTAACACGTGCCGATCTCGCCGAGCAGCAATTGTCACGTTATCAGCAATTGGATAAAGCGAGTGTGATAACAGCAACAACAACAGCTGCTGCCGCTGCACCACCTGCACCACCACCGCCACCGCCACCCATGCCCAAAAAAGTGCTGTACATTGCATCGACATTGGGTGGTGCATGTGGAGCTGGTGAAGATGGCAGTTTTAGTCAGCACATTGCGGGCCATAATCTGCATAAAGGCGGCGGCGGCGATAAGATTATTGATAACGTGAAGCAACAGGTACAAGCCGAGGCAGCAACAGGTATGTACAGTCAGTATGTCAACTCCCACTTGGCCCAGCTTATGCCAGAGATTCTTCACTCTCTCATCTCTCATCATCATCCTCTACAAATGTGTCATATTCTATTCAATCAGGATCGAGCTTAAATTTAAATTTTGAATTTTAACGGAAACATCGAATGTCGTTTCGTTGTTTTATTTTTTGAGATTCATCGATTTTCCATACAAATTTATTTCATGGCTTTATTTATTCTTATTATTTATATGGAATTATTGGGACTCATTAAAATTCTAGATTTTAGTTTATAAAGGAGAAAAATATGGGAAACAATAGAAGAATTCTAGTTTTTAGCAAAGTGAACGATTTTTCATGATTATCAATGTAATCATACCTGTTAAGTTTCGATTAGAATTACTAATCAATTAGATTATTTTTGGAAATATTCGACTATATAATTCACTGTTGAAAAATTTGTGATTATGCAATGATTACGATTACAAAAAATCAGAAATAATCTATAATTATTACAATTATTCAAAAATAATCAAAAAGAATCAAAAATAATCTTTTTGAGTATTCGAATTATTTTTGATTTTAATCTGATTATTTATGACTATTTAGTAAAAATCAAATTATTTTAAATTTTAACAATCAAAGTATCCAAAGCTTTTGATTATAATCAGAAGTAATCAGAAAAAAATCAAAAATAATCCGAATACTCAAAAAGATTATTTTTTGATTCTTTAGACTCAGACTATTTTTGATTATTTGTAATCGTAATCATTAAATAATTGGGCAAAACCGAACATAATCGTAATTTAATCTTTAGTTCGACTTTTAAACAAAAATAATGTAATTACCAATGATTATGATTACTAATCATTATCTAACAGGTATGAATGTAATTAACTTGATTCGACGACAGCAAAAATGTCGAGCTGAAGTTATTGCAATTACGATGTTTTGATATAAAATGGTTTACTGATTTCACACCAGATTTTCTATATAAATATATAGTTATTTTTTGGGACACGCTCATGAAAAACCATGTGTGAAAAAACTCCACTCGATACAAAACATAATAAAAAAAGTCTCTACAAAATTTCAAGTGCACGGTATTTAAAGGCTTTTCTTTATGCAGGCTGGATTACAGGGCGTATGCGCAATCTTTCAACTCTGTTTTGTGCGTGTGTGTGTGTGTGTGTATTGGCAATATCTTGTACGCAACAATAGTGCAATTTTATCGAGTTGTGCCATGCATAGTTCAAGTTTGAAGCATAAGTTGAACAACAAACTTAATGAACTATGCAAGCATCGATTTTTCAAGCAATGTTTCATCTTGAATATGCTGTAAAAATTAAGTTGAGTATTTTGATATTATTTGGATAAAAATGCAGCTTATTTCGCCACAATTGAGTGAATTTAAGTGAAGGGTATGCCCGACTGGAAGATGCCTTTGACTACGTTTATTTGACATAACTTTATTGTGTGAATAGTTCTATATTTAATATGTCTAGCATAATTGGCACTGTCAATTGTCGGCCTATTCTTTTCCTGGATCCTAACAACTTTCCTAGCTGTTGCTATCTCTGTCCAACATTTGGGCCTACAACTTGTTGCTGTCAATTGGCCGTTGGCAACAGGGAGTTGTTGTCCTCTGTCTGTCTGTTGCCCCTGTCATCATCCCTGAGATTTTAATTGATTTTATGCATATTTTCTGCTTCGTCTGTTTGTTGTTGTTGTTGTTACCTAAACATTGCCACGGCTTTGTTGCACGTTGCATGTTGCACATTGCACATTGACCGCGCCCCCAGCTGAGCGTCGCCCTCCATTCGCTTTATTGTTGCCCATTGTTGCAGCAGCGCCAACTTCTTCTTAATTAAGTTTGCGACGAGCTTTTTCAACGGACGGACGGAATCAACTGCGACAACTGTAAACAGGTTCACACACACACACCTATATACACATATGTATGTGTGTTGGGAGCGGTGTTGCCAACTACTCGCCGCAATAACAGGACAAAGCAACCAGAGAAAATTAAAAAAAAAGGAATGGAACCAAAAAAAATTGTTTTTTTTAGTGAATAATACCGGAATCGGTGCAGGAACAGTTAACCGAAATTAACCGTTTTATATTTAGTATCGACTTTCGTACATTTTTTTCTAAAATTATTTAACTGCAATAAAAATGTACTAGAAATTCAAGTAATTTAACTACGGTACAAGTAATTTATACTTATTAAGGTCTCGATAGGTTTTTCTAAAAAAAAAAAGTGATTTTAAATCTACAGTTAGGCAAGCAAGTGTTTGGACAAAAGTACAACAAAATTCCCTATCCTTATTAATTTTTCCCACCTTTTTTTTATTCTCGTTGCTTATTGCTCCTAAAATGGGTTTTAAAATTAAAATTTACAAGATTCATTCCCGTATAAAAAAAAAAAAACATTCACTAATTTTCGGATAGGTTGTTTAATATTTTTACTGTTTGAAAATTAACAAATCTAGCTGGAAAAAGGCTAAATCGACAACTCTGTCTGGGAGTATGCCAGTAAAAATCTAATTAGCGTCGGCTTTACGCCTGAAAGCTGGAAAAGTGTAAAGGTAGCGGGAAATGTGGAAGCTGAATTTTCTTCTTTGCCTTAATACATTTTGCAATCAATGTGAAACCGCCATAAATTATTATGTGTGTGTGTGTGTGTTGTTGTTGTTGTTGTTGTTGCTATAGCTATTGCACTTGTGGGACATCGTTGTCGTTTAATTTCCGCTTTTATAGCGTTGAAACAATTGTTTGGATATTGATTTAGATTTTGTGAGTTCAGCTCTCGTTGATTGATTCAGTTGATGGAGCGAATCGTCTGATGGCAGCCAAGGATGAGGCTTCACTGTGGTGTGTAAATGTTATGTATATTTCACAGCATTTAATTTGACACAGATATGACACAACTCGACAGTATAACAAGTTTATTTAAAAGTACAGTTAAATGTCTTAGCAAGTGATGACTGTAGTTTATTTTAGTAGGTGCCCACTGTAGGTCATAAATCAAATGAATTCAGCTTGAGAATAGCTTAAAGATAACAGAAAACTGTTGAAGTTTAGCTCGGCAGGTTGCATAACAGTTGAAAATGTTATTTAAAGTTAACATATGTTAAGTTAACATAGCACAGCATTAAAATGTAAGTAGTATATACTTGAAATTGATGAATCTGTCTAGTTTCTCCGATAAATTGTCAACTAAATGTTGTTATTTTCGATGCTTAAAGTTCAATTTTAAAAATTTTATGTTCAATTCGTTTATTTTGAGTGCTCACTGTAGTGCTTAAATGTGTCGTTGTTTTGCTATTGTATGTCATAGTCAATGCACAGTGGTTGCGTCCATAGGCCAAAAATAAAAAAAACGGTCACAAAATTATTAGGCGAAGTGTAAGTAAATTTACTGTAAAATTTCTAATCTTCTTAATGGCAGCCCAGTTTTATTTTGTAACCCTAACGGAAACAAAAAAATTCGCATTGAAATCATAAGCACGTGTTCATTTTTGCAACACTGCTGCGCCCAGTATGCTTTTTGTGAAAGCAAAATCTCATTTCAAAACATTGTAACTTTTGGCAGAGTGT